>CAKAKR010032833.1:0-51637 GCA_916700685.1 Adelosebastes latens | reverse complement strand
TCTGAGACCTGTGGGATTCTGCGTAATCCCAACGGACTTTACTGTCTTTCAGAGGCTGTAGCAGGTTCAGTTATGAAGCTAGAGTGATCGGCACGTATATCTGAGTGAAGATACTGGTATCATATGAAACTTATAAAACCTAAGGAATCCATTAGAACTTGCCCTCTATGTCATGCACCTTGTCAGGAAGGAGGCTACATTTTGGCAAGGAAAAACTGACATGGCCATTTTCAAAGGGGTCCCTTGACCTCTGACCTCAAGATATGTGAATGAAATGGGTTGTATGGGTCTCCCCTTTACATACATGCCCACTTTATGATAATCACATGCAGTTTTGGACAAAAAACATTTTTGAATGCAGTATAAATGTGTTATTTTCGTCTATTCTAAAATGGTGTATTTGGATATTTCTGCATACTGGGGTCCCTAAACAGTCTTGGAATTGTATATATTGGGTATCACTATAAAACTGAGACTCTTGTGGATCCAATGGTATTCATGTGTGATGATGTTAGTCCCCATAGTAGCCATTTCATTGTAGTGAGACCATTTTTCAAAACTTGACCTCACTGTATATAATGACCTGTTGTGACCTCTAGGATAATCACAGCCTCATGGAACTTAACAATCACAAACTAAAGACCTAGAGCATTCAGAGGATGGATGGCTTTCCTAGGTAGACTATCAATAAGCGGGTTTCTGAGCAGTTTCCAGAACAGAAGTGCTCGCCATCCAATCACCAAAAAATGCAATCCTTGCAGAATCTTCCAAATGTCCAAAATTTTTGATACCAAATCAGAGCATGGCTTTTTCTATGGTGCTCCCTTAAGGTCTTGGTGTCTTAATGTGGTATTCTGGAAGGATTATTGATCACTTTTATTGATTCTCAAGTGGTAAAAAAAGGTTAAATTTAGCACCAAATTTGTGTAACAAATGGTATCAACCCAAAAATTGCTGCAACAACTTATGAGACACAAGTGAGCACTCTCACAATTTATTTTAAGTGCTTAATGAATTCATCTTTATTTCTGATAAATGACTAGAACAACTTGACACGCAGTGCTGAGCTGCATCTCAAATTAAGCTTCAGGTTACCAGCTTTCAGATGATGTACACCACTTCTATGTAACTTAAAATGTTTAAAGACAAAAGAGGGTCCATGGGTCTCAGAGCGTTATGGAGGATTTTTTTTCCTTCATGTTTCAGTTATACAGTGAGAAATATACATCCACGACACCTGCATTTAGCTCCCTCTCTCACATGTTTTGCATGAGAAGTATGTTTGACATCAGACTCAACCACCGTCTTTCACTGTCTACTCTAGGAACCACGGTGATGACGATGACGGCGTTTGACGCGGACGACCCCGGCACGGATAATGCCGCTTTGCGTTACAACATCGTCAGGCAGTCGCCGGACAAGCCTTCCCCGAACATGTTTTACATCGATGCAGAAAGAGGCGACATTGTCACCGTCATCTCTGACCAGCTGCTTGACAGAGAGGTGGGTTGACTTGGCAAACGTGTGCACGTGTGTCTGTGTGTGTGTGTGTGTGTGTGTGTGTGTGTGTGTGGTGGTTTCGCACTGAGTGATGGTTCTTTTCCAAGTGGAACAGAGTGTGAATCTTTGCTGGACAGGTTCTTGTCACAAGCCTTACACTTGTCACTCTTTCTCAACTAATGCTGCCAGTGAGCAGAGTGAGGATACAGTATGTGTGTGTGTGTGTCGTATATGCCACCTATATGTGTGTGTGCCTTTGTGAGAATAAGCGCTGGTGCATTCCAATGAGCAGGCACAGAAGCCAGATGAGTGTCTCTCCATTTCCCCCGTCTAACCGGAGCGAGACAACGGGATGATTGCTTTTCCAGCAGGGTGACGAATGCCAGAACATCGATTGGGTTCGCTATTGGAAGAGGAATATTAGCTGTTGTCAGACACTTAGCGCATAGTTTAATTGAGGTGATACACACTCATCCGCCGGCTCTGGTGGTGTCCAACAAGCCCGGCTGAAAACCTCCCATCCGGAACTGCTGGAACCATGGCGGCTAACCGCCCTGATGAGCCGCTCCCCGAGCTACAGGAAACTGTTTAATAGAGGCGTAATTGATTAAAAGTACGGGCAAAATGAGATGCAATCAATGCAGTGAGCGCTGCTGATGCTGGTTTTGTGAGGTGATTGAGAGATTGAATGGTTCAAGAGATGTATATTCTCATCTGTCATAGTGAAGCATCTCTTTTCCAGGATTTTTCATGAAGAGTAAAATAAAAAAAACAATAGCAGTACTCCTCCACCCATCTGCAGCCAAGATTTATTACAACCACTAACAGGCTGGTGTTCGAATATGCAGTTGAATGCCTTTAAAGAAGGCACATAGCCAAATTGTCAGCCTGTTTGTGGCCTCAATAAATCTCTGAAAAAAAGCAGATTCTTCCTATCACGTTATTCTCCATAGGCGATAAACTCTAGAAGTTATTAGTAAGTCCTTCAAAGTCAACAAGACCTGAGACCAAACTCTCTATATGTCGGCAGAATCACATTGCAGTCAAGATTGATTAGTTCACTTGCACCGGTGATTTAATGAGCACCTTAGGTGGCGGCCACGCTGAGTTTGTCCGGACACATTATTTCCAGTTGATTCTCATTGGGAGCTGTCTGGACCTGTTCCTGTCAGACTAATGTCTGTTTGATGCACAGGGATGGAAAGTTTTTTTTATTATTATCTGCAGCTCGAATGTCCAGCATCAGGTGACGCATATGTCAATTTCAGCTCCAGTCTTTTCAAAACAAAACTACTTAGTTAGGATTAGGAATAGATCGACTTGGTTAGGCTTAGGCAACAAAACTACTTGGTTAGCTTTAGGAAAAGATCACGGTTTGTGTTAAAATAACTCCGGAAGTGGCGTAACTAGGTACAGAAGTAACATGACAAATAAATCAACTTTGACATGTGGTTTCACGCGGGACACAAATACCAGTCTGGTGTTTTTTGATCCAATTATCCACCTCGACTTCCTCCCTACACGGCGTTCGCAGCTCTCTATACTTCCCGATTCACAATTATGTGGATGCATGCAAATTGATTTTTTGCTGACCATCACAAAATTTTTTAATTTGTGTACACGAATTAATACATTCAATTTCGAGTCTTTTTCACAAACTGCTGTGCGACTGGGCTGGACTAAGACCTTCCTGAGTTTCCTCTGCTGTGCCAACTCATTTGTGTTCTACTGTACAGCAACTCAATACATTTTTCCATCAAAATGTCCTTTTTTTGAACAATCAGTATGAGTGGTGCCAGAGTCCAAGAAAGATGTGGCCACCTAAAAGCTGTATAAGCCTGAAGCGCCATGTTGTCTTTATGTTGTATCTACAATTACAGTATCTATCCCCCCTCATCCCCAACACCGCCATAATGTATTAGTGTGCTAGATTTTCCCAAAACGTCCTCAGGGATTTAAGCAATAGTCCAACCGCAGTGCAGCATCTCTGCAAAAAAAAATAAAAAATAGGGAAAATGTAATACTTCTTCAGAAGCACAGTCAGTCAGCAGAGCCAGATGGAAGTGCAGAAGGCATAAGTTTTAAACTGTCCTCCTCTAGGTCTGGAGAGATTTAAACTCAGCCACTTCAGCACATTCTCATAAATATGGCTCCGGCATGACACCCATCGATTCCATCTGCCAAGCAGAATCTAGTTTTTGGAGACAGCATGTCCAGCATATGTGTGCAGTAGTATATGTCTGACAGAGAGAGAAAGAGAGAGATTTACACACCAAAACATAGAGGGGAGAGGAAGACAGAAAGAGAGCAAGAGACGGATAAACTTTGTCTCTCCGTTGTCCAAATTCCACAGACATAATTCAGGTGGAGCTCAAAGTGTGTTTGGATAGACACCTCACCTGCCCCGGGGAGGCAGAAAGCAATCCGGAGAAAATTGGAAAATCAATTTTGTCACATTGAAATCAGTTTGATTTTCCCTCCAGTGCTTTCTCTTTGGCGTAAAATCCTGTCTTGATATGTACATTTACTCCGCCGGTCTGTGTTTTTCTCCTCACTTCTTCTTTCAGGCACGTCTCCCGTCACTGTCTTATATTCTTCTGACACGCGACACGGTTGGATCAATGGCAGGCTGTAATTTTTGACAGCTAATATCACTGTGGGGGATGAGGCCATTTTCATAAGTCTGAAAAGACCAAGTTCTTATCTTTCGCCGAATACACGTGGAAATTGCTCTTAATCATCCGAACGCCGTTTGAAGAAATCAATCTGCTTCACAAAAATGTCCATCTTCACCTGTTTTCTCAGAACATCTGAACGTCTCTACGCATGAGCTGAGGCGGTGCAGCGTAGCCACCACATCCAAACACTTCACCGCACTGGAATTTAAATTACTTTTTTTTTGCACATGTAGAAAACTGTTAAATTGGATCAGAAAAGTCAATATACTGTAAGAAGCAGAGGATTTCTAGCTTTTCACTTAATAACATATTCCTGATTAGTTCTAACAGGGAATACATTTGACTTGTAATGAGAAAGAAATCGCTCTCCAATATTAATAAGCGCGTTCCACCCTCTTTGGCCTGTGTGAAGACAAGCGTATAGCAGCTTGACAGTGTGCTAGGTGTTATGTTATCTTTCTGAAAGGTAGAAAGGAATTAGGTTTTGTTCCTGTGTGTGTGTCTATGAGTGTGTGTTGGTGAGAATAATTTGTCTAAGCTCAAATTAATAAATCAGCTTCTCAGAGAAAACAAAATATCACTGATGTTATTGATGGAGGAACTTCCACCAAAGAGGCCGAAGACATCGTCCCGCATAGCCAGTAGGCAATTTGTTAATTTGGGACTCAAATCTGTCTGCTATACTTCAGCACCACGGACAGCGCTATGGATTTATCAATACACAGCACAGTTAGGCTACTGATATTAGAGCCGTGACCGGGGCTGTGGATTCTAACTTGCACAAACCTCAGTCAGATAAAGGATCAATGAGTCAGGCAGACTAGATTAACATATACAACTAAACAACCCCTCTGCCCCTGCACTCTCTCTGCAACTAGGGGATTGAGAGGGCAGGTTAAAGCTAGGGTTGGTAATCTTGAGAGCAAGAGCACACTCGATTTTAAACAAGACTCGGTCAAAACCGAGTATATGGCTGGACCGTGTATGGTCAGACTGATAATGTGTGGCTAAATTGTTGCACATATAGTCAGTGGTGATGTCTATCATGTTAAATCCAGCGGTACGTGTCCACCGGGTCTGGCAAGAACTAGGGGACGCTCTGCTCCACTCAACTGGCCGTTCAAGCTGTGACGTACCGTCTCGTGGAATGCACCTGATTGGTCCCTGGTTTTCTGCTCATCGTTTTTCAAACAGGAAACAACATGGCGGCCTGCTCGTAAACTTTCTGTTATTCCGTCTAAACAATCCACGAAAAATCTACTTCTGAAAACATTTTAAGCGAGAAATATGGGATGCCACTGCTGAATCTCATTTCATTTTAGAACTAGATCGTCTAGTTTGACAACTTAGTCCAAGTTTTGTGAGCCGGAAGCGTCACGCTGGACGGTCTCATTTGCTTAAAGTTGAGATGCTGACACGCCCTGCGAAAACGTGAACAAGGGCTGTTCCCGCCTTTTCATTTTGAAAGAGCAATGGCCAATGAGGAAACTTAAAAAATGATTCAACTGAAAAACTCAGCCCGGGGTTGCCAACTCTTTTCTGATGAAAGTAGCTAGCAGCACTAGCTCCAAAAGTCCCTAAATCTAGAGAGAAAGTCGCCAAGTCGGCAACACTCACAGTCTGTCCCTTCAGGCCTCCCCCAAAATTATCATTATGAAATTAACCACATCATCATGAACGTAGACAACGAACATGGCTATTGTTAGTACTCACAGCTGTCAAGCTAGCAGCTTGTGGAAGACTCCGGTGAGACGCAATAAGTGCACGGGCAGATTGCACGCAGACAGGCAGGTAGGTAGGTAGCCCGTCCAATTTCTTTCGGGCTGAATGAAATTACTTATTACAGTCCTGCTGCAGCCACACATACTGGATTTTGTTTACTTTTTTTTTGTCAGAGCATTTCATTTATTGAGTGCTGTCGGGATGTATTGAGAAACTCTACAAATAAAACATGTTTTTGAAGAAAATTACCAACCCTAGCTTTAACAAGAGGCATGTATTTTGGCATCCCCCCTCAAATCGCCTACAGCTCATAATACAGAAATCGCAATCCTAATATCTCACTTGGCTGATTCATCAGTCAAACCCTCGTTCCTTCAGTCAGCTGTGTTTTCATGCACCACCTAGCATTGTCACGGCCTCATCCTTTCCAGAGGCTCGTGAATGAGTGGGGATGTGAATCAGAAGAGAAGTGAGGAGAGCAGGGAAGATGGAGGCAGGCAGGCAGACAGGCAGCGAGCACAGTAAATGTCCCTCTAGTCTACAAAATAACAAGGCTCCTCTGTATTTCCTCAGGTCTACTCCTGTGTTTCACTCGTAACGAGCTATATATACAGTAACTTGTAACCAGCATGAATCTTCAAATGAAGATGTGCGCCAAACATGTTCTGTGGTCTTTTAATTCATATATTCTGATTTATACTGTCCCGATGACAATGATGAATACCAAATTACCAACACACACGCACGAAAATAAGTGGAAGGCATGCCTTAACATAGAGGCGAGGATGGTGTGTTCTGAGAGGTAATAACACACACTAAATAAGAAAAATGAAAGTGGAGAGCTGAGGTTATTGGCTTGAACTTCGTGTGGAATATATTTAAAGCTACTGTACGGTGATAGAGTGATCACATTTCCTAGACATGCACACACACACACACACACACACTCACCGATCATTGTGATCTATTTCAGTCTATGGAGTGTCCGTGTGCAGGCAGGCTGTAACCAGAGAGGACAGACTGCTAATGGCAGTGTGACTTTCTGACTCTCTAATGCTCTCTGGCCAATCTGGGAGCTGTCACTGCTAAGGATAGCCAATCGATGGAGTCGGCCGACCCCTCCATCCCCTTCCATGTTCTACAGAGGTGAATTACATGGAGATAAAATGGATGTCTGTGTACATGTGTGTGCGTGTGTGTGTGATGGAATTGCGATGTTTATATTCAAGTAGGTAAAACGGCATGTTTTATTTTGAGTTTTTTTTATTCCCTTCCATCTGTGGAGATGTGTTGTGAGTGCTTGTTAAATGCATTTTTTTCCCAGACAGAAAGCACATCTTAACAACCAATATGTTACAATAACATTTTGTTTTTCACCTGAAGGTGACTTTCAGATAGAATAGCGGTGCTTAACAATCATTATTGGAAAAATATTTCCGCCTGAAAAAAGGCAGTCCGACAAAAGCGCAGTTGGATATATGCAGCCTGTTTTACTGTAAACATAAAAGATAATCTCTTTTGACAGGACGGGTTGTATTCTCTGCTGAGGCAGCTGTCAGCAGAGGTCGCGCGCTGTGTATATTCAGGACTAACTTTCCCGTCTCCTGCACTGTAAATGTGTTTACTGTACATTACCTGCTCCGTTTTTGCTTAACGAGTACAAATCCGCAGTGACAGGTAGATGGATGAATATACACAATTATCTCTGATCAGCAGTATCGTATGTAACGGCGGCTGTAAGTAAAGTGACCCGGTGTTTGTTTGGCGCGACCTTGGCAGTGTGCTTCCTGACGGCGCTTGGCTGATAAGAAAGCTTATCCTGTCTAATGGCTTATTTGGCTCGGTGGCCAAAGTGGCTACATGCCTGTGTTCTGTGATGAATGACAACTGAAAGCTTTGGCAGGTGGGAAAAACCGCATTCATTTCCCTCCGCTTTCATTGTTGTGATTCTTCCCCGCGTTTATTGCTCTTTTCCCCCTCGCCGCTGCATTGTTTTCTCACTTATTTTCATTTTGTGTTATTTTCGCTCTTTGTCTCCCTGCCTCACTGTCTACCGCTTTTCTTTTTTTTTTTTGTTTCTGTCAGCCTCGCCTCCCCTTCTCCTGTCAACACTTCACTCTGGACATCCAATTACTCGCAGGTCATAGCATAGTGATTCCATTCAGAGCAGCGCCATTCAGCGCGGGCCTCAAACAGCCATTCAAATTACATCCTCGGCTGCCTTCAGAGTTGCCGCTCTGCGAAATGTTGTTTTCAAACATTTCCGGGGGCGCCACCTAATCTGATCCCCCAAACATAATTGAATGTCAGTCGCCACATAAAGATGCTTCCCTCTCTTCAATTAGCGTCTCGTTTCCTCGTGTCACAGCGACGAGACAAAGCAGACAGAGAGATATTTACTCCTCCCAGGTAGAGGCCGGAGAGAGTTATTATATTATGTCATTTATATGCAAATAATACAGCACGGGGAACACATTGATAAGATTTCATTACAGCAGATCTGATGTGCACTTCAGTTTATAAACTCCCTTTTCATTCCCCTATTATGATGTGGAGATTGGAAAGGTGGAGAGAGATGCAGGCAGAGTATGGACAGAGTTAGAAAGGCCCAGAGGGCTCAGAGTGGATAAGGAGAAAAGAGGCATGGAAAGCCAGTGTGAAGAGGTGCAGCACAGCCTGTGAGGTGGCCGGCAAGAAGGGCGAATGATCAGAGAGACAGAGTGAAGTGCCGGCGCGATATCCGCTAAGAGATGCAGCCTCCAGTCGGCGGCTTAATGGAGAAGTGAGACCGCGGAAGGTTCACGGGTGCAGAGACAGCGGCAGGATGGAGAACAATTTTTAGCAGCAGCATAGTGATTTTATTCATAGCGACAACAAAGAAGCCAAGGCACTTTGTATTCACCGCCCAGCGAGATGCTTTTTTTTTCAACCGTATCTGTAGCCACGAGCTTCAGAGTAGTGTGGAAGTAATTTAAAGATACTGGAGTGTATATCTGCAAGAACTGAAAGCATCAAGACCTACAGTATGAACTACAGCCAGTGTGTATACAGTCAATGAACTACAACCAGTGTGGACTACAAGTAGTGTGAAATATATTCATAGGTCCCTTTGCCCTTCAGAAATAGTCAATACAGAATATTTCATTCTATACCCTGTTACATCCTGTATGAAGTGGCCGATGCTGTGAAGTTGTATCATGCTTTAGTCTGGGCCTTATGTGCATGTAGAGAAGGGAGGTCGGTGGCTGGTTGTCACTCCCTAAATTGAGAGTTTTGCTGATGATTAACACAATGATCTTTTGAGACTGATTTGTGTTTTTAATTTAGCTTTGTGTGTGTTGTTGGTCTGCAGATCCCTCAATATCTGAAATATTTCTCACTAGCTGCTATAATTAATTCAGATGGGGATATGTTAACAATGGAGATAACGACACGTTAGTTATATATGATTACAATATGAAATGACAGATGCATGTAGATTATATTGCATGTTTACATATACTGTGATTTAATTTGTGTTAAAGGCTTATCAATAGCATATAAAGTATTGCATGTTCAATTTGTTAAGGTTCCCCTCCAGACCATAGACCGTATAAGTCGACTTAGTCACTGTGACGTCACCTATTGGTTTGAGGACTGCCGTTTTGAAGCCTTTAGTTCAGCATTTTGGCCCCGCCACCAAAAAGGTTATAATTAACTTTCATGAACTGAAAACACACTGTGAAAGGGTTAAAGTTCTAAGACGAAAACACGGACAACTCCCAGACCAGACAACGCCGTGGTAGCGACCTGTCAATCACAAGATAGCCACACCCTAAAGTATACCCTGCTTTATGGTCTATTTGACTCTAAATGGGACCATAATTTACTAAATGAACATCATGCTGTATTGAAGAAGACTTGAAACTAGCGATTGCAACCATAAACTCATGTTTACAATGTTTACTGAGGTAATAAATCAAGTGAGAAGTAGGGTCATTCTCTCATAGACTTCTATACAAACGGACTTCTGTTGCAACCAGAGGAGTCGCCCCCTGCTGGCTATTAGAAAGAATGCAAGTTTAAGGCACTTCCGCATTGGCTTCACTTTTCAGAACCGGAGGTTGCCCACTGCTCCAGAAATGTTTAAGCCATATAAAGGTACTCTGCTTTTAATAATAGTTTGTCAGATAAAGTTTTTCCACAACAAAAGTACAATTACCGTGTTGAAAATGATTAATATTACATCCATGTCTTCTATCTCATAGAAAAATCCAGAATCAATGAATATGCGAAGATGTTTAATTTCAGTGTCTGTGTATTGGAGGGTTTCACGTTTTCACTTCACACTTGTGTAAGTTGCACATTGGACCACAAAGTATTCATTAATTCATTCATACAATGAAAGCAACAGTTTGCGCATTATGACCAATTATCTTAGGCCGCAGTATGCACCACCCAGATTTGTTCAGTTCTTAAAAGATTCAATTTTTAGCTGCAGCACTTTCACTGTCTGTTATTGCTGTTCAGACACTTGAGGCTGCTGTGACAGTGACATTTGCTGCAGTAAAACAACAAGTCAAGGTTTCATCATGGTTAAATAACAAAGGTGCATGCATCCACAGCCGTACTTTTCAATTTATTTTTCTTGTGTGTGAACGACTTGTAAATTAGTCAAACTTACACACTTTGTAGTGCAGCAAGAAGAGAAAAAACCCGATAACACTTCCTCACACCTACTGTAGAATAGATGATGGCTATAACGCAGAAAAGAAGTCCGGGAAAGAAAGTGAAACACTTGAGTACATTACCAAGAGATCCCATTATAAAGAGTGTTACTGCAGTGTCTCCTTATGTGATGGCCAGTAGCCAGAGTCCTGGCAGCTGTAATCAATACAGTGTAGTTGGTGTGAACCCAACCACCTCACGCTCTCTTGTTCTTCCCCGAAATGAACAAGGTGGACACCGTTCACAGGCATTGATGAAATACGGTTCCCCTCCTTCTCCCCCCCTCCATCTGAATCCTTCCTCCTCCTCCTCCTCCTCCCTTCCCTCCCTCTTCTATCATGCCTCTGTCCAGTTGCATTAGTGAGGAAATGAGATTCCCCCTAATTAATTAGATCTCTGAGTGCTAAAGATGAAGATTACATCCCAATGAAGGTTAGAGGTGTCAATCACAGTTTTTTTTTAAGCCGCGCTTTCCTCAAGATAAATTGAGCCCCCTGGGCACTGTGGGTAAAAGTGCGTGTTGTTAATCTTATTTTTTTCCCACCCTTTGCTTTAATTGAGTCTCACCGACAGTAGTCAATGAGACCTGAGACCAGAGAGAACAACAAGGTAGATGCTCGGTTGGAGGAGACGAGTCAGGGAAAATGGAAATAAGAAGGATAGAGTTGAAAAATGTGATCATTAAGACACTAAGACGATGGAACAACGGAGAGGAATAAGGCTAGACAAATTTGATAATGGAGGTTAAAATAAAGAGCGAAGTATGAGTCAATCAGAGACAAATTATTCTGTGATTACCATGAGGAAAATGTTCTTTTTATATCACAATTATGACTTTACAAAATGTCTTGATGCACAATTTAATTGTTGCCAATTGGATAGGCCTGTAAGAGAGCAGTTAGACAAAAAATAATGCTTGATGGATTTGTTTGACTGTTAAAGGTCTGGGCTCTATTCAGAAAATCTGAAAATTCTCTTAGAGAGGTCCTGATTTAGCCTATAAAATTCTAGCAAGAGTTCGAGCTTAGGAGTCAAAACATTCTCACTCCCAACTTGTCAAGTACTGCCGCTTGGTCAGTGTCCCTCGGCATGGGAGACCCTATCGGGTAACCCTCTTACTTTTGGACGTTTCAGGGACGGCGCGTCAACATATGCTCGTTACATGCATAGTGTCCTTTCAAAATAAACTTGGGTTGTAGGAGTGATTTAGCGAACTTCTCTGAGCAAGGAGGGGACAGAAACTTTTACTTTAGTGAGGAGGTGTGGTTGACCCCATTGATAAGTAAAGGCTGTTCCCATACAAAGTTCATAGCTATACCTACAAAAATGTAATGCACTGTAATTTGTATATATTCCACAAAATGACTTTGTATTTCAACCATGAAATCGACAGACACCTCAGAGGAGGTCGGGGTGGATGGGTGGGTCAAAAAACACCGTACATTCACCCAGAAGACTGCTGTTTGCACCTGTGCAGAACCTGAAGTCAACGTTGACTTATTTGTCACGTAACTTCCGTACTTAAGTAACGCCACTTCCTGAGTTATTTTAACCCAAACCGTGATCTTGTCCTGAACCTTACTAAGTAGTTTTGTTGTCTAAACTTAACCAAGTTGATCTTTTCCTAAACCTAACTTTTATTTTGAAAAGACTGGGGCAGAAATTGACTCGTGCGTCACATTTTGCTGGACATTTGTAGGAAAACGCATGAAAAATGAGGAATAACTTTTTGTAAGAAATCATTCGAACCGCTGTATGAGGATACGTTGCAAAGTATGAAGCATTTAAAAAAGTGTGATTGGTTGATGAAAAAAATAAAAATGCATCCTTGGTGATAATGGGCAACAAATAGATGGTGAAATTGATAGGCCAAATCCAAGAATTTGGCCTCTATTAAGACATGTATGAATACTATTTTATGTAATGATTTATCTGTGTCGAATAAATTGGAAGCCATACTTTAAAAGGAGCGTTCAAAATGTTTGAAAACACAAGCCTATTTGTATATAACCTTTTCACACGCTGTTATATTTATTTACTTGCGTTTATTTATCATGCTGGTAATTTGAGTACTTAATCTATTTGATATTAATGGAGGAAAGTGTCTCAGCTTTCAGCAGTTTCTGTGATTGCTGATGTAAATCTATAAACCAGGGAACACTGTTGAATTTTTCCTGTTGCCCAGTATGTTAGTGTTGTGATCACTTTCATATCTGGCGTTATAGCGTTTTTGCGTTAAGTGGGAGATGTGAGCGCATCTCTAATGAGATCGACCACAAATATTATCCCTGCACAATCTAGTCTGTAGCGTTTGATTAACTCACTGTCATTCAGCATTTGGAGAATATTTCTCCTATCTTTTCTTTGTCTTTCTGCCATTTTCTCCTCTACTAAGAAACTCTTAAGCCTCTTAAAAGTCCTTCTCCCTATAACAGTTTTTCACCTTAGGAGCTCTCTTAAGGGCTAAGATGCTTTGTGAATCACCTTTATTTTTTACCAGGATCTACTCTTAACTGTAAGGAGACATTCGATGAAAACATCATAATTCTAAGAATGTTCTAGGATTATGTCACTAGGAGCAACTCTTTGTACTAAGAAGCTTTAACAATACGGCCCCAGATCTTTTTTTATTCCCCTGTCTGTCTCTATAACACTTAGTTAATCTGAATATTTGCTCTGAACACTGACTCAGTTTACCCAAATCTACTTCTTACTCTTTCTTTGGAGAGACATTTTTGTGGCAAAAGAAAAAGGCAAAATAATGTTGTTGTTTTTTTTCATGAGCAAATAAAATGACAGCTAAGTCATCTCTTCCCCTCGTGGTTTGCGAGAGCTCAATGAGTTTCTGCTGTGTACATCCAGTAACCTGCTTGGCATCCCAGAGTGCTCTAATGACTTTTCAAACATCCATTATTTATGTCCATGTGGCACAGGGGTAGAGACACTGCAGCAACACAATCTGTTCAAAGTCTAAAACTCGAGAAGCTGGCAGATGATAGAAAAGTTTTGCCTGTCAAGCGAGTCGCCTCATCAAGCTGTGATTAAAGAATTAGTTCTGAGACGATGAAATAAAATTTAAAGGTGCCCTGCTGAAGAATACACAAAAATAGTAAATAAATCTCCTTTAACTCTTTGAACTCTGCAATAGAAATGGTCTGCCAGTGCCTACATTGGTAATTTTGCTGATTGTGATGTCATTTCTTGGAGTATCTTCAAATGCTTCATATCCCTAGAATCAGTACAACCTAAGCTAAAAGGTTATATAAGTCAATAAACCACAATGATTGACAAAAGTATTTGAAATTGTGTCATAAATTAAAAACAAATACAAAAATTTGACATGTTTTTTCATAAACTGTTGCTAAATACACACACAAAACATATTGATCAAAAGATTTCTAAATATAGAAACATGGACAAAATATTTCCTAACTCTCCATACGTTATATGAAATATGCACAGTTTTTAGATTTTAAGATATGCCCTTTTTCTCTGAGCAGATCAAGTGCAAAGACGTTTTGATAGTTTTGTTACGTTCTGCACGTAACGTAACATAATGACGTCATCGCGGGTGTACAATGTGATGACACGAAAGACGGAAGCCTCAGCTTTCTGCTGCAAAAAGAATGAATGCTCTAGCATTTATGGTTTTTATTTTGCATCGATTTAAACAGGATCATGCAAAAAGCGATCTCCGGTGGCCATTACGGGGCGACACCGCGCATTGTCACCGCATTTCGCCTGCACGTGACGTAATGTAATGACGTCATCATAAGCATACAACTTGGCGACGTTAAAGACAGAAGCTTTGGCTTTCCACTGCAAAAAGAAAGAATGCTCTAGCTGTTATGGTTTTTCTGTTAGATTGATTTAAACAGGATCATGCAAACAACAATCTCATGCGGGAGGTCAGTTTTTAAAGGGTTAAAGGGACAGTCCACCAATTTTACACATAATGTTAGTTCATCCATCAGGAGGGGTAGTATAAAGTCTGAACATTTTTGAATAATGTTTTCTGTGACACTGTTGGGAAATTTAACCCTGGTGATGTCATCAGGGTTATCTCGGGTTGGGCTTGAAGACTACAAAATTATAACAGCAAGCCTGCAATACAAACTGATGGTGTGGAGATTGAAAGATGTGGGGTTTACTAGGCAGAGAGGGTCTATATCTCGGCATCTGTTGCTTCAATTTTGACAATTCTTCTTTAAATATATATCTCCTGAGACCCCTAATTTAATGGATGTGTAATACTAAATTGCTGTAGTATCCCTTTAAAGTCCTATGCAACTCCCTTACCTTATTTTTCTATATTATTTTACAGGTTGCTTGCTTAAATTCACAACCTTCTGCTAACGAAAAGGTTGGCCAGTACCATGAGGCCATTCATTGGGGACTGGCTGAATGTTGATGTTGTTTCTCTCTAAAATAAAGACCCTTCTTTCTGCTCCAACTCTTTTCTGACATTTCACAGGCACAGAGAGTCCGCTATGAATAATGCTAATAAAAATAAGTTAATTATGCTAAGTCAAATAGTAAAAAGAAAAAAGTAAGTGGGTGGAAGAGTCCATAATAAAAACACTAATTTATTCTGCTCCACTAATCATCCCAAAATGGTGTTAGCCTCTTGAGTTAGAGGGATTTTCAAATGCACAAGTTCTCTAAAACAAACAAATCTAAAGTGGTGATAGATGCAACCTATTAGGGGAGCTCAAATATTGGCGCAGTCAAATTACTATGCACACAGGAAAAAAAAAAGCAAGAGACCTTTTTAAAATTCAGAAGTAATCTACGAGAATGGAGAGTTGTGACTTTTCCTGTGTCCTAAGGAGGTATTGAAAGGGCAGCGGAAGGGAAGGAGGGAGGAAAGGACGGGGAGGGTGAGACCCGAGAATAGAGAAATGAAGGAGAGCGACAAGCGGAGTGAGGCGTGCAGGTGGAGGGCGGAATAATTAGGGTGAGACTACCGCTCGCTGCTCGGAGGGAAACGTCTATGCTAAGTGGAAGTGAGGGCTTCAGTATGTCAGGGAGGTCCTGGTGAAGCTACACTGTCATTAGGCTTAGAGAGAGCTTCAACACTCTTACATCCCTCTTGATCGCTCGTTCTCTCGCTTCGGTCTCCCTCCTGCTGTCTCATCCTTCACAAGTCTTCCCTTCGCCGTCTGCCCCTCGCTCCTTCTCTTTCATCCCCTACTTTTTCCCTTCCTCATTGACCTGAGGATAAAGAGTATTTGTCAACAGCTCTTACTCTCCAGCGAACCTCCCCCCTACAATGGCCCTTCAGGCGAGAATTATTTTCACCCCGTCTCCATGAGAAAGTGCATTGATTGGAAAAGTTTGTTGTTGTGTGCTCGGTATTTTTTTTTTATTGTTCCCTTTCCCATGCCACTTTCTCTTTGCTGATGGAATTCAGCTTGGTTCATTGCCTCTGCTAAAGCAGCCACAATGCTATCGGGGGGCCTATCTCTCTTTAGGTGGCCATCTTTAACGGCCACGGTGTATAGATCCCTCCAAATAGCCACCTGCAATCCCCCCCCCCTCCACCAGCAGAGCCATAGATTGGTTGTCTGCAGCTTGGATTTGTGTTGTTTTATTCTGCTGAAAAAGAGCAAATGAAAAGAGGAAGTTGGCATTGACACAAATCGCAGCATATGTGCGGAGGTCATACTGTAATTCTCCTCGCGGAGCCCAGCAGCGGGATTCTGTAAATTGGCTTTTATTTTGTTAAGTCCGCTGCCCACTGCCTGTCAAATAGGGAGTTAAACCTTCTGTCCTGCCACTTTCCGTTTAATCTAGTTTAATCTATTTGTAGCCAGTCTGAGTCAGAGTTGGATTGAATGCAGTCAAAGTAGCATCATCTTCCTACTGTTCGCCGTCTCTCTCTCTCTCTCTCTCTATTGCACTATTCTCCCTGGACATGAATACAAAGAAATCATTGGTTTATTTTTCTGTCTTAGATGTCTGCTTGCAATGTTTTCAGTGGAATCCCACAGGAAGCTTCAGATGACTAGGAAATAAGACCGCAATCACAGTGTGCAACATAAATAGATAGCAAAAGATCAATATTGACTGTCAGCTATGTTGATGTAGTTTTTATTTTGGGCATCACCATATTCTGTGGGAGAATGCCTGAACTGACCCAATTATAACATATTTTAATATATATATATATATATATATTTGTTTTTTTTGCTTTTTGTTTTTTGTTTTGTTTTTGTTTCACATAAAGCTAGGGGAATGTTCATACCTTGGGATACATACAAGTATGAACAAAATCAAACAGCCTCTCTTAAGTTCCTCTGTATTTTTGCTGTATATTGCAAGCTACTGCATTGCAGTTAACCCTCTGACACCTACAATAGACCCGTTTTTGTATTTTTTAGTAGGTTACAGGGGGTCTTTAGGGGGAGATAGCAGGTCAACAGTAGATGTCCCATAGAAGTGGGGTACATCATCTGAAAGCTGGGAACCTGAAGATTAATTTGAGATGCAGCTCAGCACTGTGTGTCAAGTTGTTCTAGTCATTAATCAGAAATAAACATGAATTAATTAATTATTATAATTATTTAAAATAAATGGTAAAATTGTATAAGGGTTTAGAACATTATGATGGAAGTATATAATGGCCATCCCCATGCTCTATTTTATTAAATTGCTGCAGCAATATTTGGGTTAATAAAAAACATTTTTCACCACTCTATTATTGATAATAATGATCAATAATCCCTCCTAAATACCACATTAAGACACCAATATCTTGAGGAACACCATAGAAAAAGTCGTGCTGTGATTTGGTATCAAAAACTTTTGACATTTGGAGATTTCTGCAAGGATTGCATTTTTCGGTTATTAGATGGCGAGCACTTCTGTTCTAGAAACTGCTCAGAAACCCCCTTATTGTCAATATACCTAGGAAGCCATCCATCCTCTGAATGCCCTAGGTCTCTAGTTTGTGGATGTAAAGTTTCATGAGACTGTGATTATTCTAGAGGTCACCACAGATCATTTTATACAGTGAGGTCAAGTTTCAATTGGGCTCATTGGATCCACAAGAGTCTCAGCTATACAGTCATACCCAATTCATGCAATTCCAAGACTGTTTAGGGACCCCAGTATACAGAAATATTCAGAAAAGGATACAGAAAGGCGAAAATAACATATTTATACTGCATGCAAAAAAATGTTGTTAAATGTTTTTTGCCTTAAAACTGCATGTGATTATCATAAAGTGGGCATGTCTGTAAAGGGGAAACTCGTGGGTACCCAAAGAACCCATTTTCAGTAATATATCTTGAGGTCAGAGGTCAAGGGACCCCTTTGAAAATGGCCAAGCCAGTTTTTCCTCGCCAAAGTTTAGCTCAACTTTGGAGCATTATTTAGCCTCCTTCCTAACAAACTAGTATTATGTGATTGGTACTTAGGCTTTTTAGTTTCATACGATATCTGAACCTTCACTGTAGCTCAAACACCGAACCTGCTACAGCCTCTGAAAGACAGTAAAGTCGGTCGGGATCGCCCGCGATACCGCTGGTCTTAAAGTTCAACATATGGCAAATACACGTATCTAGTGGTTAGCTACATATGCGCTGTCTCAAAGTAACAACCTACCAGCACCTCTGAAGCTCACTAATTAACATGTTATATCTTGTTTGATTAGTCCGTGCAAAAACAACGACTATTTCTTGGCTGGCAGCAGTAACTTCCTGGAGTCAGTGCTGGTGTCTTGGCATCAGGCTCCAGGTCAAGAAATAGTTGAACATAACCCCAAGTAAAACAGGGAATTGTTGTATTTTCACAGACTAAACAAACAAGATATAATGTGTTAATAAGTGAGCTTTAGAGCAGATTTTGTTATCTTTGGACAGAGCCAGGCTGTTTCCCCTTTTTTAGCTTCAAGCTAAGCGAACCAGCTGCGGGCTACAGCTTCATGTCGACTGTACAGATATGAGTGTGGTATCAACCTTTTCATCTAATTCTAGCAAATAAGCGTAATTCTCAAAATGTGGAGCTATTCCTTTAATGACTTGTAATGGCACTTCCCCATATTGGCGGGTCAACCACTTTCATGTTTCATGGTGTAAACTTTACCCATTGTAGTGCACTGGTGGGTGCATTATAAGCTATATTCGCAATGAGCCCGCAAAGGTGCATTTTTAATGCTGGGAATATAATGGCATCCGTTCAAAGGGCAAGTGAGGCCAGAGGCACGGAGCAAGAGAGACTTCCCCGTCTCTCTGAAAGCTGGAGATACAGTATCCCGTGGCTCGGCAAGCTTGTGGTGCCACACAGCAGCCGCACTGTGAGACAGTCGCCACAGAAACTTCCTCTGAAGTTTGTTCAGTGGAATAGAGTCAATATTTGACTTTTTTTTTTTCGAGTACAAACCTGGGGACGGAGGTTTGTATGGCAGCCATAGCCCAGCTGTCATGGAGCGGCTCTGGGTTCTGGCAGTGACCTGCATGGATGAATGTTTGCCTGATAAGTCCTGTGGCCTCTGGGCCACAAAGATAAGGGCAGCACCTTGATAGAGAAAAAAAGAACGCAAGTCACTCACAAAATCACTCTGTACAAATATATGGTCTACTAAAACACACACATACATCATTTAATCACCTCTATAAACACCTGTAGCCACTTTTTTTGCCAAAAAAAGAAAAAGAAGTGAGTGAAAAGATAAAATGAAGGAATATAGCACAATCTAAGTAATGGGGGGGGGGTAGTAAAAGATTGAGACACATATACAGAACATACCTCTTGTTAAGACCTGTTGGTCACACCAGAAATTGGCACAGCAAAATTCATTTGCGAGTATTTGAGAAATATTTGGCCCTAGCTGATGTTATTCACATACTCTGCAACAGGAAATGAACTGGACATTTGGAATATTTACATTTACAACTATGAAATGGTCTATAGTCAATCACAATTTGTCCCAACAAGCTGTTTTCTATCTTCTCTGTGCTGTGTACTCCTCCCTTGCATTTTGTTCTGGAGATTGTACATCATTTAATCCAATAAAGACTTTTGTTTGTAGTAGGGAAAAACCTTGGTCCATTGCCTCTGCTAAAACACTAGACACATTAGTTTACTGGGTGGCAAGTTAGCTTTTTTGGTCTCTTAACGGGACAATAAGTTCACTCTGGCTCTCGAAAATTCACCATCATGAGAGAATCCTCTGATTGTGGCGATTCCATTGGAGTTTATTGACTTCACTGTGGAATTTTGACTTTTTAAATGCTAGGTTTGACCAGGCCTTGATTTACCCCGCACAGCAGCTATAGATTCTTGCAGTGTCACAAGATCACGTGAGAATCGCAGGATCACATGTCACACTAAAATCCATCTTGTCAGGCTTCAAGTAATGCATTTGTGTCCGGCTCACCAGACAACGGACCAATCAGTGTCCTGTGAGAAGCTACCGGCAGCTACGGGCGTGGCTCAGGTGTGTGAGACGACACGGAGATGCTTCGGCAAGAGTTTGATTGACTGACAGTTCATCCAATCACCTGCCAAGTATTTTTTGAAAGTGCCTGCCCTTTTCCAAACATTTTCCAATGACGGCTTCTCAGATGGTTGTGTGTAACAAACCATCGGACAGGGTCAGGTTAGGCCTCGATGCTAAATTGAGGAAAAACAAAACAATCCTATTATACTGTCAGTACTGTATGTGGGAGTCCATAAAAAAATATGGAGCTTTATAATGAATATTAATGGGTGTTTACAGCCCTACAATGAAGGAGCAGCTGCACATTTTTTAAAAATGGAAAATATATATATCTTATTCACCAAGTTGACATTTTCATGACTTACCTTGACATTGTAAATATATTATTTATAACGTATAAACCTATAGGAAATCAGGAAGTACACAATCTGATTGAAAAACTGTCATATTATTATCTATGAACACTACCATGCCATAAACTATCTAAAACATTGTGATGGTACATCCTAACCACACTAACTGATTGGCTTGTCAAAAAGAAGGATTAGGGATCATGCTGCACGCCCCCTTCTCTCCCTAATTTTAGGAAAATAAATGATGTATTAATCACTTCATTCCTGTATCAAGTCACCACCTGAAGAATGACTAGGTTGGTTAACTGTCTCTATGAAAACTAGGCCACAGGGAAAACGTATTTCTCTGTTGGTATAATGTACCTGCCTACCTGGGAAATTACATACATACAGTGTAGCTGTGAGAATTCCTTATCTACCAGCCTCACATTCATCCAGGTGAGTGCTATACAATATGGAAAGAGTTCCATTCAACAGAAAAAAGACTTTTTTTTTATTAGAAATAGGTGATAATATATGACTGATCCTGATATAAAGTATGGTTAGAAGAGTGTACAGGATGAGGCAGTAAGTGCAGTGAAAAACTACATGAAGTCTTCATTTGCCCTTCAATAAATGATTATGACAACGATTTCCAACAACACGCCATGGCTTGTATCGGCCTGCGTACTTCATGGTGTATGGAGGAATTCTGTGATTCTGTGTGACAAAAATAGATCATTCTTAGTAGGGGTTGGAAAAAAATTGATTCACCCTCGTATCGCAATTTTTTTCACGATCTTGAAATTGATTTTTGATGCCACAATTGATATAATTGCTTCATTTGAGTCTATGTGGAGGTAGAAAGAAGTTGCCTCTTTTAATGTTGTAGTCTGAGTAATGTAACGTCATATCCATTCCGTATCCTTGTTAATACAACCTGCAACCTCACATTTTAAATCCAAAGTGGTAAACACTACACATACAGTAAAGCATGGAAACACTTTGGGTTTCACATATTACCAGTAAAAGCAGAGCTAGACATCACAGCTGAAGCTGCATGCCAACTCTGTCATGGACAGGAAACGTTATCGTATTGCGGAAACGTGCGGTCAAGCCAGCCGTCACTCTCATATCTGTGGTCAAATCAGCCGACGTTACAACTGTAGAGCACCCATATACTGACATTTATGTTAAATGCATTCAAACAGCCCCGATGGAGCTGACCACGGATGGATAAAGAGAACGAAGCTGACGGGAGAGCTAGCGATGGAGTAGGTGAAGTGAGCGGATGTATACACGTGTGAATACGTCCGCTTTTCAAAATAAGGTGTTAACGGTACAGTATATACAAATTACATATATGGAAATGAGATTGATTGGATTATATTCACCAGAAGTCTAAAACAGTACATGTCCCTCATAAATTAAAGAAAATATCACTAATTTGTGAGGGAGATGTCTTTATTCTTTGATTTTTGGGTTGCTGGAAAAAATAAATAAATAATGCCCGACGATGCCTGATATATATTGACTTCAGGACATCTCTGACTACATACATGCTGAAGATCAAACATTTTTACTGTATCAATTTAGATATTTTCCAAAATAGCCTTGAAATGTATGATTCAACTTTTTCCCATGTTCTAGTGTTAAAAAAGTTAACAAAAATAGCAATAAATCGTAATATCAAATAGAAATACTCTAATTGCAATACTTAAAAATCAAAACACATATCGAATCGGCACCCAAGTGTCGTGATAGTATAAATAAAATTGAGATAGGTGTATCGTCCCAACCCTAGTTCTTAGCCACTGAGGTTAAAACATACATATGAAAGGAGGAAGCATAGACAGATTTAGCAGGAAGTGCTATACGTCTTTCAAAAGTATCAGGTCTCAGGCAATAAAACTGGCAGGATTTTACTCTGGCATAGTGGCATTTCTGTCTTTTTTACTGAAGTGGGAGGAGAGGCTTGAGGGGAGTGTGTCTTCAACGATCAAACAGTGCAGTTTAATTTTGGTGTCAAGGATTATGGAGATTTGAACAGATCCTATTCAAAAGCTTACATACTCTTTGTGGATGATGCGTTGCCCAATTTGACTTTGATATAAATCCCTCAAAGAGAAAAAAGAAACTTACAACATTTTTTTTTCATTTGAACTATATTATACACATGTAGCTGCCGTGTGAGTAATTGTCAACCAATATTGAGCCGTCAGTACAACACGTACTAAGCTGCCAGAACTGTGGAGGCACTTGGCTTCTGCCGGAGGTAGGAGGAAATACATGCCCCGCACCCAAAGCCTAACACTATGAATCATTACTTACACTAGGCAAAAGTTCTTCTACCAAAGTACTGCAGGAAATGTACTAATGTAGACGGATACAATGCCCAGTTTCTTTGGAAATAATCTTAAAGAAAATGTTCATTGCCAGAGACATGTTGTTGAACAAACTGCACAAATAAAATAAGTACCACGTAGAATGTTGGACGTCAGCAGTTAGAAGGGCGATGGAGAAAACCGAAGAAAATTGTTTCGGTAAAATCTGTACCCATTACATAGTTACTAATTACAACAAATACTATCAACTGGAGTTATTGCACACAAGATTGCCATTGATCCTTATACAAGTGTAGCGATGCCAAACAATTTGGCTACTGTTTTAGACACTTAATGGGCAAATTAAGCCTGCAGCAGGATGTGATGTTGGCTGCAATCGCTCTAATTAAGAAACAGACAAGACTCATTGTGCGAAATGAACCTGAACTCATTAGAAAGTTTGTATATTTCACTTACTCTGCACAGTAGGAGGGATTATTATTTGTCATTTAGACGTAGATGTCATTGAAGTTTAGTAGAGGTTGGGAGTGCAGGATGTTGTTGTGTCTCCAGATATTCTGGGCTAAAGTGAGACAGGTGAATAGTGAAAATAACTGACCCAAGAGAAAACAATGCATTGTTTATATGGATTTTGGTACAGCGCTAAGTGGCAATTTTTACTGCAGTACCTCGATTTGTCTCGATTAGCATGGAAAGCAAATGTGTTTACAAGTGCAGCATATTCACCGGAGCATCTGTCTTATATATCTGTGATCGTGAATAAATAAACTATAAAACAGTTGCACCAAGAAAATTCTAAGTGTTAGTGGACAGCCCTGTATACCTGTATACAGAAGAGAGGAGGAACCAAGCAGAGTCACACTTGCACTTAACATCATGTGCAACGTGCTGCCATTTGAGCTCCAACGGTTTTTAGCATTGACTGATAAAAATACATATTTACATACTTTTAGCCTATCGGACTGAAGGACTTCGACAAGGTTGCTACCCGAACTCAGTGGGTCTCAAACTGCGGGGCGGGCCCCACTAGTAGGGGGAGGAATGTGATGCGCAATTAATGTTTTGACGTCAGAATCTTTTTCACGGCGGATGAGTAAACAAATCGGCTCTTTATGCATCCGTGGTAGCAATGTTGTTCATTCAGACAGGTGGTCTGTAGGGTTTACGGAATGGACAGATATTTGACAGTAACAAAAAGAAAAACAGACAATGCTTCAGAAACGAACAAGACAACATGCTCAGCTGACGGTAATCAAAAGAAATTTTGGCGTTGCACCGAATAATTCAAAGCTTCATTCATAACGTTGACATTCTATCTATTAAACTTACAGAAACATAAGCTGCTCTTCCACCTTCTCTTCTCTCCTCTCTCTCAAACAAACACACAGCGAGCGACGGCCTGCTTCTTCCATCTCTGTAATTGCCTTAGTCCAAAAGTCATAATGTACTGACAAAAGAGAGATTGTAATTATCTCCAAAATTCACTACGTTTTTACATAATGAAATATTCTGCTTCAGTCCTTATTTTCCGTCATTGAGCCTTTCAAAAACAACAGTTCCCCTGCAGTTAAAACTGTTTTCTCTCCCACACACACCTGTAACGGGGCGGTCTAGCAGCAATCCAGCAGCACAATAAATTACATTTATAGAAATAATGAAAGCAGTGGGAGATGAGGAGAGACCAATGTGTATTTTCTGTCTGAAAACTCTGGCAGCTGACAGTATGAGACCCAACAAATTAAAAGACATTTAGAAACATTACATCCCAGTCAATAAAAAAAAGTTTTTCGATAAAGTTTAACCCTCATCCTACCAACCTATTTAACATACTAGGACTAAAAGAAACAACCATCATAAGAAAATGGGAACTAAATTCTTCTCAAAACATTATTAGTTATAGAATTATTGTCAAGAAAAACAACATATTATTTTTTTTAGGAAAGTTACAGTTAATTTGCATATTGTGTAAAACGAAAATAGCCAAAAAATGAAAATATTCATTCCTCCAAATGGAGGAATGACAGAAAAAGTTTGAGAACCACTGCCTTAACTGGATGAGAATGAAACGGTATTTTGAGGAATGTAGTCCAGAGGCTCAGGAGTTTTATTGTTGGGAGGATTCAAGACAAAGAAAAAGACAATCTGTTATACGTGCTGTGCTATCATCTTCAATTGCATAATGATACAATCCTTACAATTTAAACTAAAGCAACAAAAGAGATGAGCTCCTTGCACTTACTTTGCATAATGGACTGAGAGTTTTATGTAGATGCATACTGTAAGTTCCCAGCCTGCTGTGAAGTAGAAGTTCCAACAGCATATAGATTATGTTACAAGAGAACAATTTACTGTTACAAGACTGCCCAAAAAAAAATATTGGCCAAATGAAAAATAGCAATATGGTTAAACTAGGGATGCACCGATACCACTTTTTTCAGACAGAGTACAAGTATAAGTACTTACATTTGGGTACTCGCCGATACTGAGTACCGATACGAGTACTTCTCTGTGCCAAAAGACCCTCGTTAACAGCCAGCTGGAGGGTGTGAGCGACACATGATAGGCTGAGGATTCCCACATACGAGGCAGTGCGCCGCGACCGGCTCTAGGTCGGCTTGGAAAGGCTTGGGGCGAAGGTGGCTCGCGGATGCAGCTTAACAGCGCTCCCCGCCCGACCTCGCCGCACCGTGACGGGGCTCCCTGCTCCAGTTGCGACTGTCAACCACGTCGTGCCGCGGCTCACATAAAAGGCGCCAGGTGTCTGCTGCGATGTCTGCAACCCACCCGACCCGTCTTGAAACACGGACAAAGGGGTGTAACGCACGCGCGACTCAGAGGTTGCACGTAAAACCACGTGGCGCAATGAAAGTGAGGGCCGGTACGAGTACATGAGCACAGTATCGGACCCGATACCCGATACTGGTATCGGTAACAGTGCATACCTAGGTTAAACCTTCATTAAACTAGTAGTAAAATATAACCCAAGCCATTAGTGAAATACTACCATAAGTCCAAATCACTCTTTAGTCCTGTTCTGCTCAAATAATTGAGTTCAGACTGCTCTGGCTGACCTACCACCTTATTTTCAATCAGAGATTTTAAGCAATTCAAACTTTGTGTTACATAGAACCATCTGAGAAGCTGTCATTGCTCAGGCATTATCCCACTCTCTCAGGACTCCTTGTTTGGTTTGGTGGAACCCCAAAGTTTAAAAAAAGATTGTATAAGGTACTGTACCTAAACAGACAAGCAGATTCTAGTGTAATTAGAATGTGTTTGAGTGTGTCCATAGTGCAGCAAATAGATTAGACTCCCTCTTCCTTATCCTTGATCCTAATCACAGCGCTCCACTTACAGGGTTAAAATCCTGAGGCTGGAGCTATTTCAGGGCAGTGTGATTCTGAATATTGATGAGTCAGATTGCCAGTGGTTGGTGAGAATCAATCCAGTTGAAGAATGGCAGTGTCGGAGCTGCTGTGGCCAAGTCGTTGTGCTGCTTCTCAGTAGGCAGACGTGAGGAGCCTTCCTAAATACCTATCTGCCCGCATCTGTATTCCCTGCCTGGTACCCAGCAGATGCTGATGGACCCTCCGAGTCGGGCGGATTTACATATTGGCGAATCCAAACAGGTGCATGTGAAATAAAGCATGGCAGGTCAACAGCTTGTTGTAGACAACGTTGTGCTTAGAGGGACAACTATCAAGGAAATGGACTACCAACTTGGGCCCTGTACATCAAATTACAGCGTGAAGCGTGTGTTGTTTGAAGCCTGAAACCATTGTAGACACCGTAACATTGATTACGTGTGTTACTCAAGTACTGTACAGGCTATGAGCAAAATCATAAGCCCATATGTTCGCCGTGACCAAAATCATTTTATGTGCCTCTGGCAGGTGACATGTGTGCAGACCAAGCAGGATTTGTCCTAATGTGAAATGTTAGTGTGTGTGTGTCAAAAAAAGGAGCTGTTTCATTAGACTCTCAGAAGGGGTCCTGGTGCCGTACAGCCGGGCCAGAAAAGTCTCAGAGCAAACACTAGCATACAAATTGAGCTCCATTTTTATCCTCGCTCCCAAGATTTGAAACCACTAATCTACTCATCATTTACTTGTTTTATTACCTGGAAGCTTAATGACCCCTTGGCAGGAGTCGAGTGGCCTTCTATTTGGCAATTTCTCCCCAGAATTAAAAATCTTATTATAAGGAATTACTACGGTCTAATTCATTTTTTTTTGCTTCAAGCCAATGTTAATGAAAATAATTTGTCTTTTTTTTCCTTTTTGGTTTATTTTTTTCTGTTTTGTATCCATCCATCCATCCATCCATTATCCGTAACCGCTTATCCTATTCAGGGTCGTGGGTGGGCTGGAGCCGATCCCAGCTGACATTGGGCGAAGGCAGGGTACGCCGTGGACAGGTCACAGATCACAGGGCTGACACGTATAGACAGACAACCATTCACACTCACATTCACACCTACGGGCAATTTAGAGTCAACAATTAACCTAACCAGTCTTTTGACTGTGGGAGGAAGCCGGAGAACCTGGAGAAAACCCACGCTAAAACGGAGAGAACATGCAAACTCCACACAGAAGTTTGAAGCCTTGAGTTCGGCATTTTCGCTGTCGCAATCTTGGTTATTTGCAACCAAAAGTGACCCGAGACGGTGGAGCTGAGTACAACTGAACACTGCATAAGACATTTTTAGTCGATCAAAAAGGTAATAATTAACTTTCATGAACTGAAAACACACTGTGAAAGGACAACGCTGTGGTAGCAACCTGTCAATCACAAGGTAGCCACGCCCTAAAGCATACCCTGCCTTATTGTCTATTTGACTCTAAATGGGACCATGATTTACCAAATGAATATCATGCTGTATTGAAGAAGACTTGAAACTAGAGATTGAGAACATAAACTCATGTTTACAATGTTTATTGAGGTAATATATCACGTGAGAAGTAGGCTCATTTTCTCATCTATACAGACTTCTTTTTGTAACCAGAGGAGTCGCCCCCTGCTGGCTATTAGAAAGAATGCATAAAGGCACTTCTGTATTGGCTTCACTTTTCAGACCCGGAGGTATCCCACTGCTCATGACCTATTTCTATTTACATTTGAATCTTCTGTAAGGTGAAATGTAACGCTGCATCTGCATGTCAAGTACGGTATCTCTAAGTAGCGCATTTACAACTTTAAAATTCAATGATTGCATAAATGTGTCTTTTTTTGCCAGAATACACGCACAATCTGCCGTGGACATTTTCTGACAGCTGGAAGTACTAAACCGACATAAATCCACATTGACCACTTAGCTGAGATAATGACAGCTTATAAGTGTATGCCATTCATTAGGATGACTTCCTCTGTTTTCACCGACTTGCACCATGAATTTGCATGTGTTTATGTGAGGAAATGGAGCGGAATGAGATGCCGGCATTAGTATGCATGAGCCTCATTAAATATGCACTCATCAACTCTACTTTTTATTTGGATTCCCTTCGCAGTAGTGCAAATCACTGGTAATCAACTGTGGTGACATTTCCCAGCAATTATAAGCAAGCTGTCCCCGTTTCACAAGGAGCTGAGGACGGATCACTCCATTTCCGACCCCCAAGTGCCACTGTGACAACATATCACTCCCCTGAGAGACGAGGACATTTCATATGAGGAAAGACAAATAATGTTTTCACTGTGGAGTGGATCATTATTTCCACAGAATTTGTTAGAAAAGAGTAGGCATGTCACCGCTAATTTCATATGAAATTCCCTCGAAAGAACCATGACAATGTGTTATTGTTACTAAAATAGATGAAGGGTTCAGTAGATGAAATTGATTTAAGCATTTCAAGGGGTTCCTGGGAAAGAACTGCAGGCAGGAATTTATTTCAAAGGGAGCACAGGTCAATCCAGTAACCAAAGTAATTATTCACTTGTGGAGATATGACAGTTATTTTTATGTATAACATTTTTCCCATTGAACAGGTATGCTCAACAAACACTTATCTTTATTAATATTTAGCATCAAATTTCCATAAATTAGTGCATAATGTCATGAAACTAATGGATTAAATTGTGTCTTCAAAATCCATTCCACAATTATTATTTATTTCAGGACATTTTTGCTCTTAAAAGTAAGTGGTACCGTACGGAGGGGTGATTCAATACACAGAGGAGGAGAACATAGAGAATAGGAGAATATGAAGAAGAATTAAGGAGCCAGTCCTGTTGTCATTAATCAAAGCTAAATTCAGAAATTTCTCAGAAATAAGTGCACTCTATGAATTCTACAATCAGTCTGTGTGCTCAATTAAGGGTATTCAATACGTGATTTATATTTATACTACCCAGTATACGTATACATGTTGCGTGTGTCGATGTGTATTTATACACTCTTTTATAGTGCCAGGACTCTTTTCTTTGTCCCATTGAAAACAGCCTCCTTGGAGAGACGTGGTGAAACAGACTTCATTCGACAGACGGACTTAAGCTCTCAGTATGTGGTCCTGCCACTGTATTCCTTCTTCCCTAATGAAAGAGCGCTTCAGTAGTGAGGAGAAGACAAAAAGCAAATAGCGAGCTCCCTAGATGCTGAGCTGCACATTAAAAACCACTCTCTTTTGTGATGCAAGTACAATATAATTGGCTCCAGTGTTATATGCATTATGTCCATGGAGGTTTGGGAGGCATTTAAAGGGTGGGTCCATTATTATGAGGTTTTTATATCATTCTGTAGCTTCCCATTGGGGTTTCTTATGCACTCAAATGTGAATATTCACATTTTGGTCAAAGTATGTATGTTTAAGCGTCAAAATGCTATTTTCCCAAGCTCCTCGAAAAACATTTTCCCACGTGACCTGACGTAGTTTTCTGCATGATGACGCTGCTATATTATTACGAAATATATACATGTTTATAGTCAGTGTATTAACGTTACATACAGTAATTAAGATGGTAGTCGACATGCTCTGAATTTGGAGAAGCAGACAGAAGTACTGGCACGGAAGCTAAGCAATGTGCTGCTGTGTGGACGCCACGTTAGCTCAGATTCGAAAGTCACACAGTAACACAAAAACTACAGCGGTAGACCAGCAACTCCCGTGTTCCTCGAGGTAAAATTACTGTTTTTGTGAGTGTAGTCTGGTCTGGTGGTTTTGAAGCCAGCGATATAACGGCTTCAGTTTGCAGTCGGAAAGGGTTGTCTGACGTCAAGGTGTACACTTAAATTGATATTGAGTTTTTTTAGGTGGCTCCCCAGCCGCTTTACCTCACCGTCAGACAGCCCTTTCCGACGGGGAACTGAAGCCATTATATCACTCCAAAGCCACCAGACTACATTCACAAAAATAATAATTTTACCTCACGAAATGCAGGAGTATACATACTGTACATCCAAATCTGAGCGATCCCTTCCAGTTATTTCCAAACTTAGCACAGCTAACTTTGGGGGGGGGGGGCAGCGATGTACATGAAACCTGCCTTGGCGGAGGTCTGCGCTTCTGCACTTCTAGTTCATAATGTGGTTAGCTTACTTTTGCAACAGCTGAGTGGGCGTTTCCATTTGAAAATAACGGAAAAGAACGCAGACGGACCCGCCCTTTAAAGGAAAGCATACAACAACTGTAGACAGGAAGCAACTATGGTTTTATAATGCATTTGTATAGACTATATGGATAATATTGTCCCACAGCAAAGAATGCTAATTTATACTCTGGCTCAGGTTTGTTAGGTTTGTTGTTGATAAGTACAGCTGGTGATGCACAAGATTTCTGGCAGTTTGAACTCGCCTGCATGCCAATACTTTGTTGTGGAACAAAAAAAAGTCTGCATTACTACTGAGACAATGATAGAACAGCACAGAGGAATCTTCAAAAACTCTGCAGTCATGGCTGCTTGTTTGGATGATTTGGTGATCTCAAAATGAAGTTTCTCTATGCGCTGACAGCTTACAATAAATATTAATTATCAGTTATCAGACAGCACATCTGCCATCATGTCACCTTTTCATTCCAGTCAAACTGCAAATATTCTTTTTGTTATTGCCCACTTGTGATTCCTATTACATGCCGTGACCCCGAATTAATGGGCTGTTTTAGACTTTTATTGACATGGTAATTGTTTGTGTTTATGGCCTTGGTTGGATAATAACCAGCAGCACACCGTAAAAGTAATGATCACCTGCACAATGCAGTGATATTGGGGCATGTTTATAAGCAAAGGCATGTGCACCTTTTGTGGTCCAAGTGGCAACAACCACTCAGTGGAGAAGGTGATGCGAAAAGTGCCTTAAACTGCTGTTCCTCTAGTGGCTGGTAGATGCCTGCTCCATGGAAACTTTGTCATCAGTCATCTTTCAATTTCACTTCCAGAAATGCAAAATTGGATTTTCTTCCACAGGAAGTTAGCAAACCCTTCAAGACTTTGGTAACTTCCAAAAGTTGCTCGCAAATGAGCACAGACTGCTGCAGTCCCAGGCAGCGAGGAAAACTGCACTGTTGTGTTTACATACACATTTTAAATCCTTCAGAAGCATATACAGTAGCATGCAGTAAGTACTGCACTGTCAGTCACAGTTGTAGGATGGCAGAGATGTGTAGACATTGCCTATCAAGTGAAGCTTGAAGTGCGGTTTGATTTTCTGTCAGTCTGTCAGTATGAACCTGTCAAACAGAGCATAAGTGAATTAGCTCAGGGGCTAAATCAAAGTGGGGTATTGTGATGGAAACATTTCCTTTTGGTGCAAATTGTCAGTAAGCTTATAGTGTCAGCACGGCATCAGATTTATCAGTCAAGTCTTACTGAAATCCTTTTGTCAACTTGAGATGTCTGAATCAGGGCCTCTAATGTGTGTCTTGGTTTTAGTTTTGAAAACCATTGTTCAATTAGAGGGATATTTCGGCTGAAATACTTTATGTTTTGGAATGTGTTTGTTTCCGCCTATTTCACTCAGATATTTACTGTGTGCTTGTTGCTCCTCAGCTCTACCTACTGTAGGGTCCGCCCCTCTGCCCAGGTTTGGATTTCATGGCTTAAAAGAAAATGACAACAATGGTGATGAGTTTTTTAACACCATTTAGAATTATGTGAACACCTTGTGAAAGACAAGACTGCAGTAACACTTGCAGAATAGTATCATTATGAAGTGGATGAATGTAAGTCCAATGGTCGGGGTTTGCCATAGTCTTGTGTAAAGATCTCATGAATTGTAAAATTGGTTTGATTTTACATTGGTGGATTTGTTTGTTTTATTCATTGATTCTTTTATTTTATATCCATCCTCCAACATAGCACTAAATAATAGTGAAACCAGAAAACTGTGGTTCTTGATAGATAATTATAGACGTTGTTAATGTGTTCACTACAAATAGAAAGTAGGAGATTTGATTGGCTGCCAATGAAAAAAAAACTGTCTTGTGCTCAGTTCTCACTTGGACTCGATGTGGATTAATACAATTGTATAAATAGATGTGTATGTGATCAGGCTGTTCTAATACACCGTTTGTATCCATGCACTCTAATTTATATATATCACACACAATCACGTAATCGTGAACCAGGAAGTATAAAAAGCAACCAACGCCGCATAAGGAGGAGGTCAGGGTGGATTGGTGGGTCATAATCACCGAACTTTTGCCCAGGAGACCAGTTTTCGTACCCCATGTGAAACCAGACGTCAACATTAATTTATTCACGTAACTACCATACTTAAGTTACGCCACCTCTTTTGTTACTTTAACCTACACCATGATTCTTTCCTAAACCTAAACAAAGTAGTTTTGTTGCCTAAACCTAACTAAGTCGTTTTTTTGCCTAAACCTAACCAAGTCGATCTTTTCCTAAACAGAACTACGTCGTTTTTTTGCCTAAACCTAACCAAGTTGATCTTTTCCTAAACCTAACTACGTAGTTTTTTTGCCTAAACCTAACCAAGTCTATCTTTTCCTTAACCTAACTAAGTAGTTTTGCTGTCCAAACCTAACCAAGTTGATTCCTGTGAAGATGGAAGTTTATTTTGAAAAGACTGTATGCATGTAACAAGCGGAAATTGACACGTGCGTCACGTGTTGCTGGACATTTGTAGAAAAACGCACAAAAATGAGGAATAATTTTTCGCTATCATACAAACCGTTGTATGAGGATATGTTGATTTGATCTATGAGATGGACGAGTGATGCAAAATGCTCTAGAAACGATTTAATAAACCACTGGCAGTTTAGACAATCCCTTCACCAATTCAAGTCAATAGTCCAAAGTTACCATCTTCTTAGCTAGAGGCTCCCTCTCTCTGTTTGCCAGGACTCTGTTCATTGCTGTGTTGGGGCAAAGGTTTCTCACTGGTAGTCACAAAACCCACAGTGTTCCGAGCAACAAAGCCTCCGGTGAGGTTTTCTCTCCGTTGTGTAATGCCACCATGTTACTAGTCGGGGAAGAAGGAAGAGTATACAAACATTTCAAGAGTTTGAGCAAACATCTGTTGTCATTCCCTGTTGTGCACTACAGACAAATCCACATCAGTAGCTGCTACTTGATGTGGAATTGATGTGTGCTACCGCTGGTATTTCTTCCTGTTCCTGGTCCTCAGTCCTTATGGCTCTGTGGGAACACAGCCACACTTAGCTGGGCTTGTTTGTGAAATGTTTCTGGACTTGGATAAAGGAAAAGGCAACCCACCGAGATTAACTGCGGGGATGTTGGTGTGTGTGCAGGTGTGTACGTCTAGACACAGACTTCTAATGGGCTTCACTTGAAATATGTCTGTACATTAGGGTTCTGCATGCAATATTCTGCATGCCAGGCAATAAAGAACTTGGCTAGATTTCTTACAATACTGGCCCAAAGAGAATTTTATGTTTTGAAACAAAAACATGTGGATGTGGATAAGGAGGCAAATAAGCTTTGATTTTCTTTTTTATATATTATTAAGGCACAACAGTGAAGCTGAGATTAATGACTTTGGTAGCTTTCCTCTGAACTTTCAGGCTTTGTGTGGGCTTCATTTATCAATATTTTTTCTTGTTTGTTGTGCGAGCTTGGTTTTGTTGTGTGTGTTCTTCAACCAGGGTCTAATTTTTGGAGTTTCTTTTCTGGAGCTAATCTTTACTATGATTATTGAATAAACTTTTTTCCTCACCAGCTTCATTGTTGAGATAAGGTTGCAGGGTCTCCGCCGAACACAGTTCGACAAAATTGTGCACATGCAGGGCACATACTTGAGTGGGTAGACAGGTTTGAAACAATAATCCACTTTTACAATTTGGCAATAAAAACATTATTCACAAAATTATCCGCTTCCATCAGCCATGAGATTTTGCCAAGGTACGACTGGTTTAAACTTTAGTTGGATTTCCACCAAGAAGTTCCTGGTAATTTTAGTGCCGGGACTTCTTTTCAAGGAACTAAAAGGTTCCTTCATCCCGCTGTTTTCTGCGTTTCCATAGCGGTCTAAAGACCTGGGAAGATTAGGCAAATCAGTCAGCTGATGAATTAAAAAGCAACATGACATGGAACGAGGGCTGGTGGTGGTCGCAGCGGTAAACACACTCTGCAGCCTGCTGTTCAGTGTGTCCGCCCGGTTCATCTAAAAAACACGTTGAAATCAAAATAAACCTTAGGTTTTGTCTCACTGAGACCACATTTACTGCTACAAAGTATTTACTGATGCACGTTGGATGTAATGAATGGAATGCAGAGAAGGAAAATGAAACTGAGCGTCTGTCTCCACAGTAAATCACCTGTTGAGTGTTTGATGGTTATTTATTTGTGCTTTAGGTCGCAACCGCCGAGAAACAATCAGAAAATGACTTTTTTCCCAGCAAAGATTTTCTTTATATAGTAGGGCTATTAAAGTTTTTCAGCTGGGCATGTGGCAACTGTTGGACAATGTAAGAGCTTGTCCAAATGTAATAACATGAGTTCATATTTCATGAAGTTTGCTAATTGCTCGATAATGTAATAAACTGTGACTGGGTTTGTTACATTATAACAGATGGAACAGGGGACAGATTTTTTTTTGCAGGTTTATTTGGAAAAATTAAAAAAAGTTAAAAAAAGGTATCGTTACAAATAGAACATGTGCAAACACGCTTTAAAAAGAGATGCGCTCACAGCTGGCGGTACCGTGAGGTGGTCGGCTTACACTGTGTTTGCGTGTAATGTAACGGCAGATGCTTATCCTTCAGTGGCCTTGTTATGTTAGTATACACTACGTTGTCTCTCACCGTCCTGTCATCTACCGCTTTTTTATTCCTCACTGCGATCCGGCCAGCAGCTCCCACACCTCAAAGTCTCGCCACACATCCGTGTTGTTTTCGTCCGTCGTTCACCTCCGGTCGATGTGAAAACATTCGTGCTGCCTTCAGCCCGTTTGCTTATGAGCTACGGCGACCTGTGACAGTTGCGTCACGATGGTGCACCCTCATTTGCAACCGAATAGGTTTGTCCTGCCCCGTTTGTTAGCGACCCTGGTCCGTGCCATTAACATCAAAATTGACCCTGATCTGACCCTGTTCTGACCCACCTCTCGACATGGGTCTCGAAGCCGAGTCAGTCAACGCGGGGTAACCCTTTCAGACACACAATCAACTCTGGTTCAACTCTGGTTCAACCCTGGTTGAGTCCTCGGTGTGAAAGGGGTATTAGAAACACAGCTTTTTAGGTATGTGTGTGTGTTCTGTGAAGAATGTCAAGGGACCACATATATGTATATTTACAGTTTGTGCTGTCAAAATATACAGTACGCTCATCATTTAGTTCATGGCCCAATCTCTGAATCCTACTTTTGTCTTTTCGTTTTTTTACAATTTCAAAAGGGGTGACATTTTATTGCCAGATAGAGTAAATGATGAGACTGTAATAATGTAGCTCTGTAATATAATATGAGGCAGAAGACAGTGGACAGATGTGCATTAATCTTACTAGAAACACCCTCACTTTTTGTAAATTCAAACTTCAAACAAGTCTCTACTGCATCACACCCTTTCCACAGAAATCTGCATACTTTGCTTATTGGGTCGCCATGCAGTTTGGGGGGAACCAATCAAATGAGTCCAGTTAATGATTAATTCATCCTACTTGGTGGATGACGAGGTGTATTTGGAACCGGCGCCCCGGCGGGATGGCCTCGCCACCTCTAGTCCCCAGCGAATGCCACCCCCGTTTGATCTGCACTAATCTAATTAACACTTTAACAGGAACACCTGGGCTCTTCACTGAAGGATCTGTGGCGGCTGTCGCACACACGTGCACGCACACGCGCACGCCCGCTTCCCAGATGGGCCTTTGATAGCTCTGATGGTGGCAGGCGCGGGATGATGATTGCACTTAACTCTCACACTCACACACACACACACACACACTGCTGCTCACACACATGCACAAAATGTAGGTTCCGCTTTTAGTGTGGGGGTACGAGGTAATAGGGGACTATTTCAGTCCCCGGTATACATCTAACTGCTCGCTAAATGACGCGATTAGACTGTGGTCTGATGGTGCACCTGATTAGATTAGCCCCAGCTTGCGTTTTCTGCTCCAACTCACCGCAGCCTTAAACCCAACCTTGACCCCAATTAGCCCCACACTCATCAGAGAGAGCTAAGGGACACCGGTGCTGCAGCAGCTTATCATCCTGCTACTAATTGGCCTGATGAGGCGGGATAAATATGGTCAACGCTGCAATGCAACAACCCCCACCCCTATCAATATGCACACTCTAAAACGTAAATAAAAAAGGAAAGGGGAGAAAGGAGTAGAGAGGTGGTGAGGGAGAGAGGACAGATGTGCATTTTGTTTTAATGCATCACAATCACATCAAAGAATAATCAGTCCTGTTTATTCAGCATTACATGGTTTATTATAGTCAATAAAAGTGTATTAAATATTGCATCCAATCAGACCCAACACAGTTAAGGCCAAGAAACACCAAAGCAACATGAAATAAGTAGCTGCGACTGTGTGTCTTGGCCAAAAAGTTGCACTCAAACATACCGTGAAGATCGAGCCAACAGCCAACTGCCACGTACGTTCTGCACCTGCATGAGAGGAAATAACTCTCCACACCAGCAGGTAACGGTAGTCTGTATTTGCCATTCAAAAAGGGATATTGGAAGACTGAAGACTGCAGAGATAAAAGGCTCTTTTATGATAAATGCCTAAAATAAATCAGCGTTTGCCGATCATCTTTACACCCTTCTTAGCTCCCACCACTTCCAGATGGCCATGTCGTTGTGAAAATATCCGTGTAATGGCATGACTAGATGAGATGAAGATGAGAAATGAGAAGAGTCTTCCGTGTGCGCCCTCTTGACTTTACTCGTTGGCTTGCTTTCCTCACTTCCGTTTCTCTTCTCGTGCACTGATTTTTTTGAGCTGATGGGCCAGAGTGATGACATTCTGAATACTGCCAAAAAGCCTCCAACACGGGCAGACTAGAGCCAATGGAGCGGGACACACCATAAAAACTAGGGAGACAGACGCTCACCCCCGGCCCGAAATTGGTGTGTCAGGGCCTTTAAAGACACCTCAGCCAACTGTCCTCATGTCCGTGAGTGTGTCCTGGGTTGACCAGGGAACACATGCTGTCTGCCTTAACGAGGCTTTTGTGTAACAGGAAAGGAATACTTTGACATTTTGTGAATTTTTGTTTTGTTTTGCTTTCTGAAAGAGAGTTAGAGAAGATTGATGCCACTCTCATGTCTGGTCGGTCGGAAACAGGGGGAAACAGTTAGCCTGGCTCTGTCTAAAGGTGATGAAGTCAGCTTTCCAGCACCTATTGTATGTCCATACAAAAACCAAAGTGTTGTGTGGATTAAACAAACAAGATATAACATATTAATTAATGAGCTTTAGAGCTGCTGGTAGGTGGATAACTAGCTGCAGAAATTAGATCATGGCATCAGTCTTCTCATCAGAAATCTCTAAATACGCTATTTTTACCAAAATGTCAAACTATTCCTTTAATACAAAAGCCTCATTAAAGTCAGACAGCATATGTCCCCTATGTCCCCTGCTCCAAACAGAACCACAGACATGAGGCCAGTGTAGTAATGTTGAACTATTCCTTTAAAGATGGAGATTTAACTTAATTTTACTAATGTTTTAAACAACATTCAACCAACTACCAACTTATAAAAAACAGAGTAAGAGAGCATACAGAAAGGTTTGCTGCAGAGAGAACTGAAACTGACTTATTTCATAGTAAAGTGGTCATAAAAATGGAAACACAGTTGTAGACTTGTATCTCTCTGAAAGGAAACAACCATAGATTAAGAGGTAACTTTGGTATTGTTAAACCTGGATTCTATTTTCCCATGTTCTGACCAATGGGGAAAACAATTTTTGAAAATGGTCCAGTATTGAGGGATAACACTGTTACCAGTAGCCACGAAACAAGCATCAATGTAGCGTTACGTCTACCAAAAGTGCTGTTTTTTGCTACTGACGGGCTCGGATTGTTATTAGAAGTGTCTGACAACATTATTGAACGGACTCTACAGAGAAATAAAACATGTTTCTTACCTTTTGCTTTGTCCGGTCTGTTTGTTATTGTGTCCAAGTCCCGCTCAAGGAGAAGTCTCATTGTGAAATCTGAATATCCGTATACTCTGGCTCAAAATAAATACGGGCAGCCATCGAAGTCAAAGACTCATCCACGTTGTCGAAATCATCATTTTATCATAAAACGAAGAGATAATTTAGATAACACTCAGCTAAGCTTTCTGTACTCCAACACAATAAACTCTGCTCGGCTGGCACTCGCGTTTCCACCATGGATGTTATCCACTCTTCCACCGTTTTCTTCCAGCAACACTTTTTAGTGAATGACGGTGCCAGCTTGCCCCAATAGCACCATATTGCAGCCTGTGAGCAGCTGCTGCCTACAGCGCTCTCCCTCAATACTGGACCAATTTCAGAAATTGTTATCGCTATTAGTCAGTTAGACACAAAAATATGGGAAAATAGGGTCCAGGTTGAAAAATACGGAAGTTACCCTTTAACATGTGGCAGTTTCATGGGTTCAGCGCAGGTTGAATACATCTTCAGTAGACCCAAATCATATGTGACTCCTGTATGCAAAGGTTATAAGTAGATTCTGACTGCAATAGACAAAGAGTGAGATCTAAATAAAGGATTTCTTTAAAGCATTCAGACAGGCTTTAGAAGTTCAGGTTCAGGTGTTCCACTAAATGAAAAATGTGTGATTTAAGTGCCGTTGAAGTTGCATGATTGTTGGTGCAAGACGAGTCAGTTACTGCATCTCACAAACAGCCGAGTTACAGCTTCTCTTGTTTACCGAGATTTATGACATAAACAAAGCCCATCCAGTCAGCTGCAGCCCTGAGAATAAAAAAAGGCCTCATTTATGAGAGCAAGCCTCATTCAAAACAGTTGATGTAATTCTCCTCCATGTGTACGACAACACGACTCGTCAAATGCTGAAGCAGATGGCCTACAGCGGATGAAATTTCCACTCCTGTCAAAAAAGAGCAAGATAGTAAAACCGAAGTGAGCACATAAACACCAAAGTGGATGATTTATGAGTGGGGAAAAAAGCACAAGGTTGGATCCTTGTTTCTTTTGTTTTGTTTGTGTTGTTCTTTTGACATACTCATAATTTATTTTTCCAGCCAACATTACTTGAAAGTTATGATTCTGGAAGTTGCTACTGCATATAGTAAGAAAGTGTACAAAATCGGGGTGTAGCCTATATGAATATCGAAACACAGGCATTGTCCACGCCTCGCAACAATCAGTGGGTCCCAGACGTTCCAGTGAACACAGACATGTAGATAGTTTGAATTCAGCGAGTAACTTCTTATCAGTCTTCACCATATTTGGTGTGCAGTGCAGGATAAAGCTTGACTGATGTTGCACAGGTGTTCTTTTTACCTCATCGATCCATACTGAAGCCTGACGTTTTGCATGACTTGACAGTACGGTGGGATATGACAAGCTGAATTTAGGGACTTGCATACAAAACAGAGCCAATGAAATTCTAAATTTTATATTTTCCAACTTATTAAAAACCTTCTGTTTTATTTCCACTCAGGCGTTTAACAGTTACACACCTTATATTGACACTCAGTTTAGACTTTTACATTTTTTTGAAGATGGGGTTCAAACACAAATCATGCTTTATTATTGGATTAATTTGGGTATGTGTTAAAATGTTATTTCATTTTCTAGATTTTGTTGGCAGCTAAACTTATTCGGGAATCCGGTGACTGCTTTGTGTGTTCCGCCATCTAGCAGCGCCGCTATTACTGCGGTGTTTAAGTGACTCTACTCATTGCTAACAGTATTAACTGGTGACTTTCAGTCGAATGCATCCATGGTTCTTCGTGGTAACAGGTAAAATTGAAGGCTTTTACGAGGACACAGCTGCTGTCACTACAAGCAACCACGATGCATTTGGCTGAGAGTCACCAGTTAACACGGTTAGCAGACACTTTGTACGTGTTCTGTTTCTGATGCCGACCGAATGTTCACTTTGAGGTCATTTGGTCACCCTGGTTAGAGCTACTAACGTTATATTTCACAATACAGTTAGTTGATTGAGTCAGTTTATTCCATGGGACCACTAATAGCCCTTAGACAGTGCCCAGGGTTTCTCAAACATTTTCCAAGGACCCCTCGTAATCGTAACACCGATTAAGCATAATGCTTACTACCATTTGTACTCTTAGATGACATTGGAACTATTTGTATTCTAAAACTTCAACCTAAATACTTCAGACCTGTTTTTGATAGTGATAAACAGACACACATTTCAATTCAATTTCATTTGATTCATGTTACTCTTGCACTTTGAGAATCACTGCTTTAGCCCACTAACGTCGTTAGCTAACGCCAGCTAAGCAGTGTTAACCTAACTTAGCTGACATTACTTGTTTCACTATAACATCTGTTCAGGTTCTTTCCGAACTCCCAGATATGGTTGTCAAAAGTAAAGTTGCATAGAAAGTAAAGGTAAAATTAGAAAATTGTACACTTAAGACAACTTGCATTCAAATGTGCGCGTATTGAAGGGAGGCGCCACAGCCGTAACGGTGACTTGTTTACTTCCGGTTGTTCCGGTGGATTTGTGTATAGAAATATGTTTACATTTAACAGGTAAAAATGGAGTATATAGACAATTCATAAAAACTCCAGGTATAGGCCCTGTCCACATCTGGTATAAAGCCAGCTACAGATACAAATACAGATATTTTTTTGGACATAGACAGATACAGATATGAGCTATGCATTACATCACTAGTGCAAAGCTGATCAGCAGTATGTTAGCAAAATGGGCAATCATCCAATTTAATTCAATCAACACATGTTTTGTTGGCATAAGAAAAAAAAAACATGGCTGTATGCCATATGTTTTCTGGCCATATGGTTCTGGATGATTCCTCCTATGCTGTTTAAATTCCTGAAACTATCCATCCATCCATCCATCTTTTCTCGATACCCGTTTTGTCCTTGTCAGGGTGTTGAGGGACTGGAGACCATCCCAGCAGACATTTGGCCTCAGGCAGGAAAATACTCCAGTCAGGCTGGCAGTCTATCGCAGTCTATTTACTGTATGTTGCAGGATACTAATGAGATCAAATTTAACCCTGCCCGGAGATGTGCCCTGTATGTGGGATTGATACATCAGCGTTTCCATAGTTGGCAATTTCTTGGGGGAGTTGGAAGGAGATGGATACGTTCAGCAGGAAGCTGTACCATCTCAGTAAGCACACGTCATCTTCTGCAGACCCATATCTCAGCATAACACAGACCCTTTACAATGGCCTGGATGTTGGCAGCGTGCATGTGTACAGTAGTTACAAAATCTACAAGGAATGGTAGCATGGGTCTTAATCTTTTGTGAGCATTTCCGGCATCCTGTTCAATACATGCCTTGGAGAATTCAGGCTGTTCTCAAGGCAAAATGAAAATCCAATATGTCTTCAGAATAAAAGAAAAATAAAGACGAGGAAGAAAGAAGGAAAAGACATAATCGGACCAACAACAAAAAAAGAAAATCCTTGCAAATGTTGTCACCAAAGCTTAGGTTAGGAGAGTGTGCACAAAGGAAGAGATGAAATCAGAGGAGAGAAATATAGAACTACAGAGCCCTCTTGACAGTCCTTTGAGCATCAGCCGTGGGGGAAAATTGGGACTTGTTTCACTTGAATGCATGTTGAATTGCTCTCTGTTTTGTAGAGTTTCTCTCCAGCTGAAACATTTGAACTATTCATTTTGTTCTCTGTAGAGAAGAACCGGAATCATGGTAGCCTGACACATGTACTTGTCAAGTCCATACTTCCAAAGTAACATTTACTGTGTGCATAGATCTTCTGTTGAACTAGTAAGACAGATACACTGTAATCCTGCCACAATGGCTCATTAAATTCCTTTTTTATTTAGTGTGTGATTTTGCCGTATGCAATCTAGATGAGCTGCAGTGCTGTACAACTCACAGGAGGAAAAACACTGCAAATGAGGCTTTGATTTAAGCAAACAATGATACAATTGGATTTCAATTCCTTCAGCAAACATTTGCTCAAAGAAGTGACTCTTCTGAAAAAAACTACAACACCTCTACTAATCTATATTTGAAAAGGCAACTAAACCGATTCAATCAACACAAATTAGAGATGTGAACCATAGCGTACAATAAAGGCACCAGTTCAAAGGATTTATTTTATTCTTAATGGCAAACTTTAGCTTTAAGTTTCAGCATTTCAAGACATCTATGTGATATTTTCAACAATTCCTTTTGATTTGATTTTTTTAAGCTTAACTGTGCTATTCTTAAAAGAGTCCTCAAACATAAAAAACATCACTTTAATAGATAAAAACAGAAAAATGCAATATTTATACAAGTAAAACACTTAAAACCCACAATTAGCCTCATGCATTGTGCAGCACAAAAAAATAGCATTAAAACAACAGAGTACAACTATTGAGGCCCCGTATGCAGCAGGGAACCCACCTACATATTTCTATTTTCTCACATTGAGATATTTCTTAAAACTATTCCTAGCCATTACCCTAGTGGTGTCAGGTAGTTTATTCCAGCTTCGACAAGCCTGATAAAACAATGCTCTTCTACCGAGCTCTAATTTTGACTCTGGCAAGACATAATTTGTTCCTGTGGTTGTTCTCGTATTGACAGAATGTCCATCTCTAACCAAATGGAGTTGGTCATAAATCTTGGTTTCTTTGTATCATGTACGTTATTACATAAGCTCAAGACGCTTTTCTCAATGGTGTCATTCACAGCCAACCACCCTAGAGTTGTATGCATTTCAGTCACTGGGGTGTCATACGCACACCTCAAGAGAATTCTAGCTGCCTTATTTGGTGCCTTTTGGAGCTGTGGCAACTCATAATGTAATAAGTTAAATGTAATAAAAGCTCATAATGTAATAATCAGCAAATAAAGTTAGAAAACAATGAGTGCATAACGTAATAAGAGCTTTGTGCATAATATAATAAGCCACTGAATATTTAATATTGAAATTTAAACACAATAAAGTTCATACCATTGAAATACGGCTGGGCGATATGGCCTAAAAATAATATTGCGATTTTTTTAGGCAATATCGCGATACACGATATATATCACGATTTCTTCAAATATCCTCTAAGCACTTCATAAATGCTCGATTTAACCCTTTGATGCAGCATATGTCTGCATTAAAACCTTCTTGTTTATATTCATTAGTGGTTTTCTGTTGGAACAATTTTAATCTTGCATGCAAAAAGGGGGAAAAAAGTTAAATTTAACAAAACAGTATCCAACAGTATTCACTTTAACCAAATAATGGCAATAAATGCTTTATATATTTTGATAAATACATAACACACACACACACCGTTTTTAATGGTGTAATAAGTGTAAAGTAACTTATTGTTATGTTTACCAGTAAGCTGTTATAACATTGCTGATAATACAAATTATTATTTTCCCTCTAGTGTAGAAAGACTCACCAATCGCGAGGTGCAGTCTGTGGCCAAAGCAGTCTGGTTCACTTATTCAGGCTCACAGCTTTGGTTCTGTTAGCTGGACGTTCAGATCGGTAGTTGTGGAGAAGTGGGTCACCTCTGTTAGCTGGTTGGCCAACTTTTCTCTCACTGAAATGTATAACTCCGGTAGAGCTTTCTCTGCAAAAAATCCGCCCACCCCTACATTGAAATATTTTACTTTGAATAGTTTTCTTATATTATGTGCTGAATATTAGGTTATGCATTCTCACCAATAGTTGCATTGCCCCAAATTGGGATACATTCTTTCTTTACATTTAACTCTGAGGGGTGAACAACTCAAACAAATAGTCAGCCAGTCAACACTTTTCAGTATCTGCATAAATAGTATTCAGTGTAGCTTTTCCAAGAAAAGGACACTTTAGATCCAAATCAGTTTTCAAGTTTTCTTACCACTACTGCTAACTGGCAGATGAGAAACCACAGAATCAATGAATTAAACTTTGCACTGGAATTAAAACCATGAAAACTTTCTGATGGTTCTTCAGCACTGCATCCACTTCAGATCATTTACTTTCATTGGCCTCACATATTAAAGGGGCACTTCACCAATTTAACACTTTAATCCTCTCATTACACGGCAAAGTGTAAGGCACGAAAAAGAGCTGTCTAAATAGATCCTGTGAGCGCGTGGAATGAGTGAGGAATCCGAGCCAATTGGTGCAAAATTACCCGAGGTGTTATTTTCCAAAGCTGAAAGTGGAGCGCATTTTGTGTTTTCTATCCTCCCACCCACATGTGCTCAAGGAGGTCATTTTGAAAAGTGGGCTTCACTGCGTCGAGTAAAGAGTAAAACTTGAGGAAGACTGATTTTATGAAGAGGATCAGTGACTGCTTCCTCTGATATCTCTATAGAGCAAAATAATGAATAACCACATTGTTTTGGAGTGCGTGGCAGACACTCCAAATACAGCTGTATTATATTTCAGACAGTAGTTGAAGCCATATTTCAGTACCAGAGAGGCATCTCTAAAATCTGTGGAGGAGGGAGAAACAAGAACAGGCTAACACTGACAGTCAATGTCTATAGCAGAGGTCTTGTATGTGTATGGAGAGAGTCCCCTGGCCACGGTGATTTTTTCTGAGCTGGATTTTTATTGAAAGAGTTGGCTGAGGATGTAAAGCTGGTTGTTGCAAAGAACCAAGGCTGTGTGGTTCACAGTACCAGGTGTACATGGAAACATACTGCAGGACACTTCAAGTCAACTGGACAGGACAGCGTGTTTCCATTAGAGCAAAAAGACACACATCAGCCAAGTATAGAGTGCTACAGGAATGAGTCCTAAAACCCGGAAATGAGTTAGCATTTTTGCACCTTTGGTTCCTTCGTCTGGAAGTCAATGGGTTTGATGCCTGAAATAAGGCTTGCGGTTAACACAAGCTTAAACGTTTTGTTCTACAACATAAAATACTTCAATAAATATTCCTTTCATGAATTTGACGCCTTTCTTGAAAAAGGCGGTTGCTAACAAGTGGCTAAATGAGACTACTAAACGTCATTACGCCGACTCGTCTGCCTTTACAGCCTTGTTGTTTATACTCACGCTGATGCGACTGTGATGTAGCATAACGATAGCTTTTTAACTTCTGGCGATTACATTTACACTTCAAAAATCATAAAAATGGTGTTCATTTGTGAAGATCATCTTGCTGAATAAAGTGTATAACTATCATAAACGTGTGTAAACCACGGAGCTTATTTCCTGCAATAATCCAAAACCCAATGGAAAAATCCCATTGGCTTTTTATCGAGGGAACCAGGGAGATGCTAACTTCCTATCTGGCCTCCAAAAATACGTCATCCCAGGAGCACTCTATTTTCTTTTAAATTATTGGGTTTTCTAATTGTGCCAAACAATACTATGTTGTTTAACTTTGTGGTATTGCGATAGTGAGATTACTGCTGGCTCACCAAAAAGCCATAGTCTTTGTAATCAACATGATATACTGTGACTGGCAACAACCTCTAAACCTACCTGTTTGTGTCACTGCACTGATCACTGGTCAGTGCCTCGATCAGATAAATCTCACTGAATCACTACAGGAGATAACGCGCGGGAGGAGTTGTAGCTTTTGGTAGTTTTACAGCACTGCTCAACAGAATTTGAAAGGCATTTAAGATAATTAACTTGTGTCTTTAAACCTTGGGGGTCTCTTCCTGAATGAATATTAGAAATGCACTTCTGTCAAATCCATGAAATTATGTTTTAGTCATTTTGGATCTTGGCCCATTTACATATTTAATCTTCCACACAGTAACTTTTTATGCACAAAATCTATTACTGCAGTGCTCTTTAGTCACTGTAGATGAATGAGGCGATACTGGGACTCTGGTGTCCCTCTAACCATGCCTTTCTTTATTTACCTGTTAAGCTAGTTTTAGGTTGTGCTAAACTTACACGCTGACCTTACACACCTTTCGCACCGCAGACTGATAATATGCAGCAGATGAAGGCAACATCTTCTCATATTGTTGATGCAAAATAAATTATTTAAAGCTACAACGAGGAACTTTAATTTTGTGTTGATTTTGGCGGTCCCTGTGGACAAAAGCAGTAGTGTTTCCGAGTAACAGAGTCCCTTTAGAAAACCTCTTATTGGGTCTGACAGTCTGCCCCACGCAGTCCTGGTTCTGGTTCTACCGTGCCTCCCTTCCCTCCATCGGGCCCAGCAATACGGCCTGGGCCTCCAGCAGCGTGGTGTCGGCATTTGCTCCCAATGGAGCAGTGAGCCGAAGCTCTATTCCTGGCCAGCGGTTCTGGCGAACCTGCAAAATTTTTGTCTGATTTTGCGTGGAATCCGACCCAGTGGCACCGATGACAAGCATTAAGAATAATAGCCAATCTTCTCGCTGATGGTCTCGTTTATTTATGTAGGTCATACAGAGGCATCAGTGTTACATTGACAACAAGTTAAAAGTACCTCACAGTTCCTCAAAAGTTGTAGGCCCTATCATTTACAGGTGTTTATAAGGAAAACTTGTATCCCTGTATTCTTCCCTGTCTATGACAATCAGTCTCCAAAACCAGCTGCAGGTTTCCACTAGTGTTTTTCAGTTTTTACAATGTAAAGCATCATACTGGAAATACTTAAATTAGATATATACATTTCATTGATTTAAAGATAATTCAACTTACATTTTCTAGGTTTTATCATCAGACCTTTTCAGAACTTACAAACATGACTCCACCTGATTTGAAGCGTTTTGACTTGACATGTTGAGCATGCATTGTTTAGGGGTTAAAACTCTCCAGAGACCCCTATGTTTTATAATTTATATAATGGAAACTTTCTGAGTGTCATTGTTTCTTTCCATAACAATGAAAACAATGCTAGCCATGATGGAGGTTAGTATTGAATTCAGTCTCTCTCTACTCCTTTACACTTATAATTTACCAAGGATACTGTGAGCAGCTTCACATGTTGTCTTCATGCTAACTAAGTCAAGAACTGTCTTTACAAACTGAGAAAATGGAAAGCAAATCTGACTGTGACCTTTGTCACAGGTGGTTGATTCCACTTAATACATTTAGACAACTTTGAACTTATTATTCAACCTCACTTCATTTAACCGAAGCAGCTCAAACTGTTTCAGAGTGAATGTGTGAGAAAGGGAAAGCTGTGGAAGTCTAGCTAAGGTTTTGGGATTTACACTTGCTGCCTTCACCTTCCCTCATTAATTGCCACTGCATGCTGTGTGAGATTTATTTTATGCTTGCATATTTACACAAGGTTTTATCCTTTTTTTTATGTTACGGCTGCTTGGAAAACAGATCTTCTGGAAAATAAGTGTGTTTTAAAAAGAAATAAAGGAACTGAGAAAAAAGTGAAATGATGGCTTAACGAACAATACAAATTCAGACAGGATCTTTAGGGAGTATGTTATTTGGCTCACGAGGTCCTTAACAAATTAATATTCCAAATAAAATGGTTTGCAGATATAGCAATCGATTTTGCAAGTTCAAGTTGCATTCCCCCAAAGCACATGTAAATTTCTAATCTTTAGAGTGTCAACTCTGATCCAGATATTTAAATAAAGTAAGCAGGGACCCAAACAGTAGGCTTTTGGTATGAACCGTACCAAAGTTTCACCACCGAGTGCGATCAGAAGTTGGTGTTACTGAAAGTTTGTTCATTTCGATGTAGTTATGTTCATCTATTGAACATGCAGTAATTGTTTGTAATACTAAAAAGTTTTTACTGTAATGCTATTAGTATCCCTGAGAGAATTAAATCAGAGCTGTGTAGGCGATTATTAATTTAGTATTTGACACATCCCTCCATGTCATAAAAATATCACCAGGTAATATTAATGCTACTGCATCTGCTCTATGCTTCATACAGTGTTTATGCAATCCTCTGTTCTGAAGAGCTGTCTGCACCGTGATGCTGTTTCTAATCTGCTGGCTGGAGCGTTTCATACGAATGCTGATAAGAGATACTATATAAAACTTACATGACGTTTTCTGTGTGTAGGGGAGAGCGGGGTCGGTTGATTTATTTTTGCATCAACACCAAATAACCTTCCGATACTGACAGACTGCTTGAATAGCAATGAAAATAAGTTTATCACTGAACAGATACTTTATCAAGTTTTTTTAGAACCCAACCCAAATGTAAAAGGCACAATTTGGTTGAATGTAAAAGGAGTGCATTTTCCCAAAATTCTGCCTCCCCGCGACGATTGGTACAGTGGATATGGTCGGATGGGACACCTTGCTCTGGGCTCTTTTAAATTGACAAAAAATTGCACCTGAGCAACCTTGTATTTCCTTGTATCACTTGTTCACACATTTCTTTGAGAAAAATAAAACATTTGTTAAAGTATATTTTCATAAATTACTAAACATTCACTCAGTGACTTCACAGTGGGTCTTATTCAATTAGGAAAATCCTTTGTCTGTTTTTTGTTGATTTTGAAACAAGGTAGAAACTATAAACAATACTGTCCCAACCACCCTTGGTTAACTGAGGGAGAGCAGCACAAAAATTCAGACAGCTAACACTAGCATCAACTGATAGATAGATTGACTTTATTGATTCCCAAATAGGAAATTGAGGTGTTACAGCAGCAATTCATGTTAATCACAAAAAATATGCATCACTCACACAAAAAGACACGAGGTAGGTACAAAAGAAACACTGTATTTACAAATGTACATACCAACTACTTTAAACAAGATAAAAGAAATAAAAAATGTCAAATCTGTATGCTAAACACGTTACTCCACATGTGTATCAAACTGAGAAATCTGTGCAGTTTCTCCCATAGGCCAGAAAATAAGCTTTCCAACAATATGTTTTTTGTATGTGGCATAAATGAAAACAGTACAGAAGAAGAAAAAATAACAAAAGAGTCAAAAATTTACATAGGCGTTGTATATTTCTAAACTGTGAATAACTTGTGAGGAATAGTCAGAATGCTTCCACTTTAAGGTTGAAAGTGAAGATGGTGCGGCTGAGTATGAGCATGATGAATGGCGTAGGCATAGTTGCTTTCTAACTTGCTAAAAAGGCTCCGTCCCAACTGACCCCGCTCTCCCCTACTTTTTTTGTAATTTTAGTCTAAAAAGCTTTCAACTATTTTTTCGCTTCAATTCTATTTCCTTCCGTTTACGCGCTTAACCACAGTGATTGAGTGTTGGGCTCTGAGCACTGTCAAAACGCGGGTGACCTACACTCAGCACTGTTACTCATCCTGTGTAGACTCAGACGGAGGACTGAAGCTGCCGCTCACGCTGCGCCTGCTGTGTAGGCTATACAGTGTTATATTCTGTAGTGTGAGCAAGGAAGTCATTGCAGGATTTGACAGTTATTATCACCCTGTTGTGGGAGTGATAGTCTGCAAGGACGGACCTACGGGGTGAAAAGCTTGACCAGTCCTCTCTCATGTATCAGTCTTTTTTGGCACGGTGATGTCCCCGGGGGGGGGGAAGATGGCGTATCTCTGGTTCTTCTAAGTGTGAAAAATGCTTTCGGCGACAGAATCAAGCAGCTGCGATTCACTTCTTCAACGTGATGCTGTATGAAGTGTTCAGCATCCAGGCTGGATCAGCCAGGCTAATTCTTATGGTCGATTAACTGTTCTCTCATTTGTATGTTATAAATGATGGAGGCTGGAGTCAAGATAATAGCCTGTGAGTTACACCTATGATATGTCTCGTAAATCCTGAGCAGTAAATAGCCAAGTAAAGTCTGTATGCTAAACATGTTACTCCACATGTTTATTAAACTGATGTACCACAGGTGCAGTTTATCCCATGTATAATTACAGAACATCTCAATACATGACATAAAAAAAGTACTTGTCATAACTTGTAAAAAAAAACGTTACATTTTGAACACAAACAAAACGGCATCTTTAGGTTTAGGAAAAAAAAAAAAAACACTTTGTAAAGTTTAGGGAAAAACATCTTGTTTTGGCTTACGAACACAAAGACAACTACATGTTGTTGGTTTCATACAGGATGCGAACTCCAGCCTCCTGGGTGTAAACCCTGAGTGTCCCATACATCGTCCCCAACCTCCACTGCTATGGAGTTTCACGCTGTCTATACTACAGCGAAGGACTTCGACTTCTGCTCCTGTCATAATTACTACTGTCGCTAGAGGTTGCTGTTGTCTTCTTTTATACCTTCTTTCAGTGACTTACCATATGAATAGATGATAAAACCTACTAATGGGTGTAGGCCACTACTGACCCACATCTATGAGGCTTATAGTGACTGATAACGCCTATTTAATAGCCTGACAACAGTCTAATCTGCTACAAAATTGGACGTAGGGGCTTAAAGTGGAGAGCCAATGGCCCCTTCCCCTTTTCCTACCCCCCGTTCTGGCTCAGACCACAGCCATCTTGGAACTTAGCCTTCATTTTGATCTCAACTACACACCTTTTTGTGACGTTTTGTGTCTGCATCTTGCACGGTGGCAATGCTACCGCGCTGACAAAAAAAGTCCATAGACAGACAGAAATATAAACACCTGGCAAAGTACTTAAAACCGCCTCTGTGGTAGTTCCTGCTACAGAAGGTGTATCCAGGACCCCATGACACACACAGACTCACGGTTTCAGGTGAAATCAATACTAGCGTCATTGTCGCGGCTGGTACATATATGCCAACCTTTTGAAATCGTTGGAGCCCTTTAAGAGATGAGTGTAAAAAATATATCAGTCATTACACTCAGGAAATGATTTTTTAATGTTAAGGTGTGAACAGGGACCTTTGGGCATTTCACAGTCGACAACCTTTTACATCATGCTCTTCCTGTTCTGCACATGTAAGACTTGAAAATAATTAATTTGCCATCATTAATTTTCCATTTGATATTTCTTTGAGTTCAGTTTGAAGGGTTCGGTGCCAAAATGAAATGAATGAATTGAAAATGAATCGGTTAATAGCATTAAAGTTTAGGTTAATGTATCTAACTCTGTTTTTGTCAAAGTTGAATCATTAAAAAGTGTATTTCTCTGCATATTAGATGAACCAGAGGTGTTTTGATTCAGCACAATGCAGCAGCTATCAATATTCCTGTTTTGAATTACAGAAGAAATGAGAGGGGGGGAAAACCCGTAAAATTAAACACTGCTATCAAAGTGTCACCCTCCCACGACCACCCCCGTATGCCTCTTGCTCTCTCCTCTGGGTGAATGCTAACCATGCTTAAGAGGCTGATGAAAGAAATAGATCACTTGCGTAGGTTGCAGTGGCCCAGATAAGGGCCTCACGTGGCTGCCATCCTCCTGTAATTAACTATTGTCAAAGTGATTAATCATATGTCTATAGAGGTGGAGTGCAGGAGGCTGCCAGCGACCTGTGAGGTGAAGTGGAGCTAAAATGTTTGAGAGAAAGTTTGGAGTCTAATTATTGGTTTAAAAAAAAAAAAAAA
>CAKAKR010032832.1:0-45148 GCA_916700685.1 Adelosebastes latens | reverse complement strand
AAATTTCTTTGGAATTACTGCCAAATTACCCCAATATTTATCTCCAAATTTATCAAAAATGACTTTATTATAAACATAATAATTATATGCTAAAATGGCATATAATCGTTAAAATAGGGCCCTTATTGGATATTGCTTATCCAGACATCTATACATATTTGATTGAATAACGTTAGCTAATAGTTGTCTGTACAAATCCAACGTGTTAATAGCCAACTGTTTGACCTAAAGGCTGAGATTTAGTTGGAGAGTCTGATGCTGCTATAACGTTAATGACTGTATTACTGCAGCAGCCTCCCACTCAAGCTATTTTCTACACTGACAGCAAATATTACACACAACACAACAGCTTTTCGTAATTTTTCATTTTCTCTCCTGTGACAGCGAGTTTCTTTCCCCCAAAAGGGAGAAGAGATCTAATAGGCCTAGTAGTCCTTCAGGAGCGTTTGATGAATATTGTGATAATACAGCTCACAGTTAATATTTTGGCCACAATTATCATGGCGTGAAAACCTAATTCCCCCGTCTCCGGTGTCAAAGTGTCAAACTTTGTATACCCATCTATGTGATATAAGGGCATCACAATTTCTCGGTTGGAAGAAAACATTGTCAGCAAACATAATCTATTATGTTTCACCAAAAACATATTTAGTAGAATATAAACATATTTTGTAGGAGACAGGGTTGACATCCCATTGTGATCCAAATATGAGCCAGAAACTCTGTCAGTAAAAATACAGTGAGTGAAAGAATCTGGAGTGGAACAAATTAAACCACGATTATGTTGCTGCTATGAAAACCGTTTAGATTAGAAATAAATATTGTCAACAACTTCTGTTTTCAGCAAAGAGCTTCTTTCTTCTTCACCATCCACAGAAACTTCCACCCCCCTGCTCCCTAATTCTATATCAATATTTAAACTGAGCCCTTCTCCTTTTTAAATCCAAGGCCCCTCTGCAGAGTAAAGTATGATGGTGGTCAGTTACTCACCTAAATTGGCCTGAATGTGCGGCTTAATGCTGAAAGCTGTAATGGGATTGTCTGGCTCAATGTCTGATTCTGAGAAAAGACATTTTCAGCCACAGCTGGAGGTAGACACAGAGCCAGCTGTGATGGATGTTTTTAAGTGTACGCCTTCATCTCGCCTCAGAGGGCACACGTTATTACCAATAAAAAGCTTTCACATAGTTTAAAATGGTTACCTCTAACATTTGGACAACCACGTAGGACAGAGATTTTTTATAGTCATTCTCAAATCGTACACTTAGCTTTATTTTATTGTCTAGAGGCTGCAATGTTTATTACCCCCACACTATACAGAAGCCTTACCAGTTTGTCCTGAGGGTGGCACTGCAGGGGAGGTCAGCAAAATCATTAGGTTTCATTCCCGGACCGTGAATATATAGCAAAAATATATATTTACTCAGTCAAAAAAATAAATAAAACATGAATACGAACATGACCTGAAAACATAAAACAGCATAATCAGAACTCAGCCATGTAATGATTAAATCGTAGTGCTGAGGAGAGCGGCAGGTAAATCCAGGTAAAAGCTCAGATCTCATATTATACGGCCTGTTAATACCCACCTCATGTCAAGAAGGTGAGATGGGAGATAAAGGAAAAAAAAGATTTTTCAAAAGGCTTTGAAGCTTTAGGCGTGAAGTAAAGATTGGAGCTGTGCGGACGGTGGAGAAGGCGAGAGTTTTTCCTCAATCTGCAGGCGTTTGATCAGAGAGAATCTTAAAAATGTTAAAAAGGTGGTTGAAGTGGTCAGAATGTGTTCTGAAACTGTAATACACCGTACAGTTTGCAAACTTTGTACTGCTCTCACACCGCTCAAATCACAAAGTTCAAAGTAGCTCTTTGTCCTATTTCTATGGAGGCCCATTTCTACCAGGAAAAGAAAAAAAAGGAGGAAAAAAAGGACAATTATAAATATTAAAACAAAATTATGAGATACTAAGATACAATTGTGAGGTAGGGAGTCAAACTTGCTATTTTAGGATTATGACATACTGAATCAAATATTTGTCATAATAAGAAGGGCTGTCAATCGATTAAAATGTTTGATCGCAATAAATCGCAAATTAATCACAAATTTTTTTTATCTGTTCAAAATGTACCTTGAAGGGAGATTTAATACTCTTATCAACATGGGAGTGTGCAAATATGCTTGCTTTATGCAAATGTATGTATATATTTTTTATTGTAAATCAATTATCAACACAAAACAATGACAAATATTGTCCAGAAACCCTCACAGGTACTGCATTTAGCATAAAATATATACTCAAATCATAACAGGGCAAACACTTGCCCCAAACTACACGGGATTATCATAAAGCGGGCATGTCTGTAAAGGGGAGACTCGTGGGTACTGATAGAGCCCATTTTCATTCACATCTCTTTTGAGGAGAAGTCAATTTGAAAAATGGCCATCCCAGTTTTTCCTCGCCAAAAAATGTAGCGCAAGTTTTGAGCGTTATTTAGCCTCCTTCGTAACAAGCTAGACATGGTTGGTACCAATGGATTCCTCAAGTTTTCTAGTGTCATATGATGGAATACTTCACTCTAGCTTTAAAATTGAGCCTGCTACAACCTAAAAATGTTTTTAGCGTTAATGCGTTAAAGAAATTAGTGTGCGTTAACGCGTTATTATCGCCTTAACTTTGACAGCCCTAACAATAAGTCAAAAAGAGTCAAAATTAAGAGACACTACATCAATATTTTTCGATCTCAAGGGTTATGAGATCGCGACTAGTGTAATCCCATCGCAAGATGGTCTCTAGTTTTAGATTATTTAAATTTAAAGGGTCAAAATCTGGATTTATTGTCATTATCTTTACTTTGAAAGTCAAAAAATTGATTTAGTATCTCACAATTTTGACTTATTTTGAGCATAGTTATTTTTTATCATCCCTTACTTTTCACTGATTTTTCCATGGCGGAAATGGGCCTCCATACATAAATCAAGCTATCAAATTTATAGAACACATTTCATACGACAGGCGTAGACTCGATGTGCTTCAAATAAAAACAAAAAAACAGGCAAAGATCAAATATGACAAAACATATAAAATAACATAAGAACATATAAGATAAGAATGTATTACATATAAAACATATAAGATAAGAAGGTATTGCAGTAAAAGGAGAATAATATAAAAAGGCATTATTATTGTTAAAAATGGAATAATAGCAATAATAATACTGATTCTAAAATAAAAGTTTTACCTGTTAACCGCACGCTAAACACAACTAAAAGCTTGCGGTATGTTTTGAGACTGTTTTTAAAAGAAGTCACTGTTGTAGCAGACCTTAGTTCAAGTGGCAGAGAATGCCAGAGAGTAAATGTACTTATTTTTGTACAAATAATGAGACAATTTTGGAAACCTATAGAGCTACTTTCCAAAAGTTCGCTAAACCCCAGCCCACTCAGCCTGTCTGTGTACGTTTTATGTCTTCCTGACCGATGAGGGAGCCAGGCGCACAGACAGGTAGACATCAAACAGACATAAGAAGAAAATAAAAGGAAGATAAAACAGGCAGACAAAGAAACACCAAACTCCTGTGTGAAGCGGAGGAGATGTCTGCTCTCTCCCTCCAGAGACACAATGTCTCCTCAAAGACACTTTTCATCTTAAACTGTATTTACTTCAAACCGTCCTCGGGATCAATAACCCCGCCCCCTCCATCCTCACCTCCTATCGCTGTAAATCTCTCCATCTTTGCCTTCGACCCAGAAACAGAGACAGACACCGCCGATGTGACCCCCGGCGGGCGTTTCACACCTCCACTCCTTCTTGTCTGGTAAATATATCCACCTCTCTGAGCAGACGAGCCGCCGCTCCCCCCCCACCGCACTCACACACACCCATCCCTCTCTGACAAACCCCCCGAGGGTGAGCCAGGCACCGTGAAACTCTCTTTTATGGCTTTCACCACTGTGGATGTGTAACCTTTGCTTTGGCTCTGTACTGCTGCGGCTCATTGTGTTTTTCCACAAAATGTCTTTTTCTGGAGCTCAGCAGAGGTTTGGATTCAGTCTGACAGCATCGTGCTGAGAAGTCATACAAACACATTTGGTTCTGCTTCATTTTAAAATGAAGCTGGCAGGGATTTCTGCACCACATTTACAGAAATTCAGTGTCACACAAGGTCAGTGTTACTGTGAGAGTAAAGTACTGGGACGGAAAAGATACAGATACTCAAAGTCCTGAGCCACTCGAGCGCCAGTGTAAGGTCATGATGCTCCACGCACCAGAAAGTTTGGATCGATGAGAAACGGAGAAATAACATAGATATTCTTTCTTACTGCTCTTGGGGGGATCTGAAAGTGGTTTGGCTCACTTTGAGACCAGATCACAACGAGGTGTAAATGGCATCTGTAAAGCTTGAAGATGTAATCCTCCCATCGAGCTGAAAGGTCACCTAACCCCAACCTGACCCGCCAGATGGATTGTTACACAGAACCATCTGAGAAGCCGTCATTGGAAACTGTTTGAAAAAGGGCAGGCACTTTAAAAAAAACACTTGGCAGGTGATTGGATGAACCATCTGTCAATCAAACTATTGCCGAAGCCAGTCGGGAGAAGAGCGAGAACATCTTATCCATCGAGAAAAGCCTTCAGTGTCATTCTTTGCTCTTCTTTCAATGAAGAAATACTGGATGGATGGATAAATAAATAAATCTGAGTCACTCCAAACATAATGCCAATGAGTATCAAATATTGGAAGGGACATTTCTGTCCTCCCAAAATATTGGTGGAGACATATCCCTACCGTCCATATGCAAACCCTTGTACCACAAAAATTGTATTACTCTTAAAATTACTGCCAAAAACATTTCAGCTCCCGCCCTCCAGGCGCTCGCATTGAAGGGCCTCTCCATCTCAAAGTCCCGGGCTGAATTTCAGTCCCCGTCCAACCCTGGTCGACTCGCCCACTCACTGAACACTTAATTTCTTATTATTTTAAAGTTTCTGCTGATTGATTTTCACAGAAATTAACTGAGAACAAGGAACTTGAAGTAGAAAGGATTTGTAATTCATGAACTAAAATCATATCATTTGGAGTATCACTTGAATAAATCATAACATTTTCATAATGACCGGATCAATCTACATACATATGGGTATACGGTATATGATTATGTTAGTGTACAGGTGAACCACAGGAGGGTACTGAGGACTTTATCTCTGTAAGGGAAGAATTGCTGTAATGGAAGTATTTAGAGTTTGTCTTCATTATTCTCAGCTGGAATCCAAAGGTGGATTCTTTTTTTACTTTTCTTCGTGCCGTTTACAGCAAAGCAGAGTATGATTAAACAGTTTGAAATACATCTTTATGCGCAGCAGGAGACTGTGAAGCAGACTGTTACTGAGGGTAACAAAGGAAATGTTCTTGTTCTTAAGTGATGCTCCTTTTTTCAGGTGTAATTTGCTGCTATCGTGGCTGTTCCAGGTGTTTCATTTTCGCAGGGGGGGAGAATGGATGTTTATTGATCAGGAAGTGAAGGAGCAGGAAAAGATGCAAGGGGATTGTTCTCATCCCAGCTTGTCACATACTGCCGCTTTGTCACGCCCCTTGGCGCCACCACTTAGTTAGGTTTAGGATAAAACGACATGGTTGGGTTTACATTTACTATGTTTGTAAAGTGAAAATGAAACTGAACGTTGTGAACACGGGACACGAACAAACAGCTGATTGTTACGTGAAAGTCTCCTGGATGAAAGCCTTGTGTTTGTTGGACCCATCCACCTCCCCTCCCGCCCGCCGTTAATGTTTCTTTTTCGCTCTTTAAACTGTCACCACAGTCACTCCCGGCGCACTTTCTCTGAGCATTTACTAATACCGTGGATAGGTTTACATTGTAGTTAATGGAAAGCCCGGTGCATCTCATACAGGCACTAAAGGATGCGTTGTGCAGCGGTATCAAACGCCGACGGCCGTGACGAAGCCTCGGTATTTGACGCCCTGGGAATGAGAACGGGCCGGGGTAGCAGAAGCCTGAGGATGTGTTCAGACATCACAAGGCTGTTCAGGGAATCAGAGAGGAGGGAAAAACACCAGACATCCCTCTTTTGTCTCGTATTTTTCCTCTTCCATGTTGTTTCTCTTTCACTTTCTGTCTCGCTTTTGTAAAGAGGCATCCTTAAGTCTGACTCCCTGAATGGTTATTTGTATGGTGGAGACAACGTAGTTGAATATATCTATTGATTTATTTTCTTGTTCATTCATTTGTTTGTTCTGTTGCTTGGATGTTTGTTCTCTTCTGTGGCTTCTGTGTTCTCTTCTCTCAAGTTGTTGCCTTGTTGGTTTACTTATCTGGTCATTTGTTTGCATTTTGGTACTAGTTATATAGTGAAAGGATGATAGAATAGATGAATGGATGCTAAATGAACAGTGTGAATTGGAAAATGCTGGATGGATGGATGGATGGATGGATGGATGGATGGCTCAGGCCTCAGATCTGTTTCCTGTTCAATGGTCTCTTAGTTGCATGTGAACTGTGAACATTTAGATCAGTCAATATGTGTTATCAGATCAAACTGTTCCTGTCAGTGTTCACATGGACGTCAATATTAAATAGCAGCTTTCAGGAAACAAGTCTTTCTGACAGTTTTTAACAGTTGGCCCAGTTGCCCCAGGCAACCAGATTTGAAATCGAGGGTTTCAAAACATTCTCTAAAATAATCATTGACATCACTCACAGTTCAGTCTCGGCTGACTGAATTTACTCTGGCTCTAACTTGTCTTTCAATCTCGACTTGCAGCTTGATTACAATCCAAGTTTATTTTATGTTTGCTCAGAAGTTCTGTTGTTAAAGATAAAACCAGAACGATTGACGAGAAACACCAAGGGCCCTATTTAAACGATCCATAGCGCATGGTCTAAAGTGCATGGCGCAAGTGCATTTAGGGCATGTCCAACTCCACTATTAATAGTTAAGTGGCGCATAATCTTGGTGCAAAATAAGGTGCAAGGGGCAAAGGGGTTGTATTTAGTCTCTTAATTAATCATAGGTGTGTTTTGGGCGTAAAAGGAATTAAACCAATCAGAGTGTCATCTCCCATTCACTTTAAAAGCCAGGTGCGCCTGCACAAGTACATTTGCTACTTGCGCTGGGCGTGAAAATGACAACTGTGCCGCTTTGTGCCGGGTGTAAAATAGGGCCCCAAATGTCAAAAACAAAGCGAGGTGTCAAATGACGAGCACCAGATTATTTTTTGGTCTAAACTGTCATGTATAATATCATGTTAGAAACCAGAACTCTTTCTTTCTTACCCAGGTGCGAGCCTTCCGAAGCCCCAGGTGAAGACGGCCTCTCTGGGTCAGGCCGGTAAGGCTCGCTCCCCACTGCTGCCCGTCTCAGTCCCGACAGCGCCGGACTTACCGGAGGAAGGAGGAACAAAACCTGCAGAGGATTCAGCCGCCAACGTAAGTCTGCACGGAGGGAATGTTGTAGGAAGTGCTGTTGATTTAGTTTTACACCACAGGTACATCGCTGGGACCAAGAGTGTTCATGTCAAACTCGTTTGGATTTGGTCTTAAAGCTACAGTTGGTAATCTTCTTCTTCAAAAATGTGTTGTTATATTTGTTGAAATTATGCCTAATATTCCTTTTACATAACTTGATAAGTCATCTTATTAGTAAAGTAATATTATTCGTAGGATCGCAGTTTCAGATTGACTGAAACATGCAACAAAAACATCTGTTATAACTAATTGGTTTCATCAGTTGTCTTTGAGCTCGTGTTGTATTAACTGCGGACCAGATGCGCTCAAGGTTTTCTGCAGCTCGTATGAATGAGTTGCTCCAGAGAAACCATTTTATAATCCATCCGGAGCTTTCTCAGTATAGTGCAGCGTGTCCCAAACTTCACACGAAAGAAAAAAGGGGGTCATTGCCGTATATTTTTAGAAATGTTCAAGAGGCAGGAGAGATACACAACTCCTGTGTTAAAGGTCTTGGCTGGCATTTTTTTTATCAGTTTCTCCAGTTTCTGCTTCCAGTACTATACTGTATCACAGCACGTCTTGTTTACTGGGTGAATTATACAGAATGACTCCACAAACATGACTATTATTTTCCATTTCAGACTGAGGATTACTACAAACCTGATCATTTAACACACTAATTCACCAGCTGACAGCAGTAGTAATAACTGTAGTAAAAGAATGAACATTCACAGTTGTAATACTAGTACTGTAGTATAGTACTAGCAGCCGCTGGAGCAGTCATAGTTCAGTGAGCTAACTCATGTTGAATGGATGTAGATGTACGGTGTTGATATTTGCTGTCTATGCTCTGACCTCGTCTCTTCCCAAGAGGAAACACCAAGCTCAACACAGCAGGGAGTAGCGGGTGATGATAATAACTTTGCCCCTAGGGGAATGTTGACTCACAGTCTGCAGGTGGATGCTGGTGGAAGTGGGGCTTTTGATATGCTGTATGAACAGCAACAGCAGCCGCAGCCGCAGCAGCAGAAAGTAACAGCAAAGCTTTCAGATGAGCGGTGCGGCAGCAAGAAAGGGAGCAGAGCGCTGACGGCTTAAGCACGCCGCCATATGACATGGATGTGTTGGAAGTTATTAATAACTTACGCTCTGCTTTGACACTTTCTGAATATCACAAATCTGTGATATTTTCTAATTAGCTTATCAGAATTTTGTTTGGTCGATCTGTGCATCACTACCGCCCACATAGTTGTTGTATGTGGATTGAAAATGCAGTTGCAGTTACACTTGTGTTCAGTGTAGTTACCATACATCCCTGTTTGGCTGATCGATTTTGGGTGCATTTACACCTGTACTTTCATGTGGTCAAGCACTATCCGATTGCAATCCGATCACCCAAAACGCATTTCAATACAAAGTTTAAAGGGGATATAAGTAATTGAGACATTAAATGACATCAAACATATCTTTGATATTTCTGTACTGAAATCTTCAGTATATCGAACTGGCCAGTTTATCGTTCTGTACTCTAAACTGAAACGAAGGACACTGCTGGAGGAGTTGGACTCTGTAGTTTACAGCTCTGTGCCGTGGAGCACCGGGGCCCAGAAGCTGTCCGGGGCACAAAAATCACCTTCCTACACCGTGTCCACATTGAATCCGTTATGTTACATCATGTTAACAAACCACGTAGGCTACCTGTCAGCTGTGAGCTCAATATCAGGCTGGAGACGTAACCACTTACCCTCCTTTGTTTGTTCTTTTTAAACAGAAAACACACGTATAGTATTGGGATATTTATGACATACAATAACAGTAGGAAACTTTCAGCTCCCTGGCGATCTCCCTCCAGCCTGCTGCCACTCAATGTATGGTTTTAACTCCTCATTTCCATTGAGGCAATCTCAAAAAGCTGGGCATCTGACAAAAGTTAATCTTAAAACGGGCGTGCCACGTCCCACGGCCAGGACATTCCAATAAAAAAGGACATGGTTCTTAAGCAGTGTTGTTAATGACTTTGCGGGCCTGTAGGATAAACTACTAATGGGTGAGTACTAGTTTCTTTTTGTTAATATGGAGTGGGATCAGGGATTTAAATCCATAGCACTGTAATTGTTACGTCTCATATATTGGAAAATGTGCACCTACTGAGTCCGCTGAGTCCAGGGCAGGCTGTTAAATTAGCGTTGATTCATTTGGCGCTCCGGCTGCTGTCCGTGGTGCTGATCTAAGGCTGGTTTGCAGTATGGGAGTTGCATGCTGAGCCTCTCCACGGTGGCATAGCAATTGTCTGCTTTGCAATTGTCTGGAAAGGTTGTGTGTGTACGTGCGTGTGTGCGCACGAGTGTGCACTTGTGTTTGGGGCGAGGGCCCAAAAAACTAAAATTTGCACTGGGGCCAATCACAATTATGTTACGCTGCTGGCTCTGTAGTGTAGCAGGTGTCCGATGTAGTAACAGGAGTCAGAGTAAAACTGTCCGTAAATATATCCAGTAAAGAGTAAAGATGCAAAACAGATTCAGAAAATACACAAAAATAAGAGAAAAATAGAGAAAAGCAGCAAGACGGAGAGGCGGGACGAAAGAAGGTACACACACACAAACCCACTCCCACCCCCGCACACCTGCTCAGCTTTGTCACTACACCTGTTTCCTTCCCTTCAGTGTGCTAGTGGCCTTTCAGCTGTAGAATAAAACAGTTCAACAGACTGAGGAGAGGAAGAGAGGGGAAAGAAAAGGAGGAGGGGGGGTAACGGTAAAAAGAGAAGGAGGAAAAGATAAGAGAGGAGAAGAGCAGTTAAGGACAATAAAGGAGGAGGAGGAGAGGGAAAGGAATGGGAGTGATGAGAGGATGGGTAGAGAAGAAAGGAGGAAGATTAGAAGGAGGAGAGAGGAGGTAGAAGAGGAGGAAGCAATAAATGGAAGGATATAGGGCAGAAGAGGAAAGGTTAAGAAGAAAAGCAGCAGGCAAAAAGGGAAGAAGGAGGAGGAAAAGAGATAAGGAGGGGAAATGGAAATGGGGACACGAAGTAGGGATATAGGCAACACGTTCTCATCCCAACGGCACTTCCAGAGTTATTTTAACCCATATCACCATCTTTTCCTAAAGCTAACTAAGTCGTTTTTGTCACGTAACTTCGATACTTAAGTTACGGCACTTCCGGTGTTATTTTAACCCAAACTGCGATCTTTGCCTAAACCTAACTAAGTAGTTGGTTTTTTTTTAAAAAGACTTCTGTCACGTTTTGCTGGACATTCGTAGGAAAACGCACAAAAAATACAATGTTGAAAGTCGTGCTGAGCGTCTCAAGAAAAAAGGGAAACTTGTTTTCGATTCATGTATATTCATGTACATATTTCATGAACTGCCATGAGACTGTATTGAAACGTAACACACGGGATACAATCAGCGGTCTCCTGAATGAAAGCCCTGTGTTTATTGCACCCCTCCACCACAATCGGTGTGTCTTTTCGCTCTTTAATACGTCACCACAGTCACTCCCGGCGAATTTACATTTGTGAAAGCCCGGTGCGTCTCATAAATAAAGGGTGCCTTGTGCAGCGTTGTCACACGCCGACGGCCGTGACAAAACCACCGGTATTTGACGCCCTGGGAATGAGAACGGGCTGATATAAGAGGAGGAGAGACAAATATGAGGTTTGGAGAAAGGGAAACATTGGAGGGGAAGGGGGTGAGGAAAACATAGGAAAGGGTGAGGAAGGAGAGGTGCAGACAGGAAAATGAGAAAAAAGAAGATTGAGGGGAGAGAAGCAAAGGGGAGGGGAGAGGAGAGGAAGGAGGGGGAGCCAGAGGATGACAAGCAGAGAGATAAACGGCAGAAGATGATGTAGAGGGACGCCGGACGTTGGGACTTGTTAAATATTCATATGTGACTCAATGACAGTAGGACAGGAGGAGGCGTCGCCACGGCAACGAGAAGAGAGGAGAGGAGAGAGGAGGAAATGAGAAGAGGAGAGGAGGGAAAAGGAGAAAAAACAAGGAAAGTAGAGAAGAGCAGAAAGGATGGCGGAAAAGAGAAAAAAGAGGAGGAGGAGAGAAAAGAAGAGGAGGGGAAAGTAAAGAAAAGGAGACAAAACAAGGAGAAGATAAGCGAGGAAGACGGAGAGGAAGGATATAGGGAGCAGGAGTTGTCGCCCTAGCAACAGGAGGAGAGGGAGGGATGCTTCAGGTGGAAGAAGGATGGAGGGAAGGAGCAGGAAAGAGATGAGACAAGAAGAGAAGAGGAGGATGTGGAAGGGAGGAGGAGTGGAGGAGAGGCGTAGCCTTGACAACTGGATGAGAGGGATGCTTCAAGAAGGAGAGACGAGGAGGAGAGAGAAAAGAGATAGATGGGAGAGGAGAGGAAAGAAAGGGGGACAGGAGAGAGATACAGAAGATGAGAGACGGTGAGACAAAGAAAGACGGGAGAGGAGCAATAAAACTGATGAGGAGGAGTGGAGTAAATGAGATGGTAGAGGGAGGAGGGGGGGTTAAAGGTCAACTGGTCTTTCTCTTCATCTGTTCTATCTCTGTAATTGATCTAGTCTTTTCCCATCAGCCCCCAGGCCTATCTATCACCCCCCCACACACACAGACCCACACACACACACACAGCTACAGTAGTTAATAGACTGTGACACAGTGAGTGAATAATGTAAGTACAACACAATGGTGCTTTTATTATGTTGTTACATCGGTGACATATTTTAAAGAAGGACACTAAGAGAGGGTGATATGGATGTCCTGTCTGTGGCACTCAAGCCGATTGGTTGGTTTAGAAACAGCTCATAAATATATTGTTTCATTTTTAAAATGCCTCAGTAATTTCCAAAAACAGCTTGTCACTGTAGTTTTTAACAAAAGTTACTCAAATGGGAGAAAAATAGTAGGGCCGGGAGGATTCAACTATCTCCCGATTTGATACTATCACGATACTTGGGTGCCGATTCGATATGTATTGCGATTTCTTGTTAACTTTTTTAGCACTAGACCATGGGGAAACCTCCCTATGCGGCGACTTTGACGCTCTTTATACTACGTCACATGACTTCCTTAGAGGCAGCCCTGCACGGCATCGCTCACGACTAGGTATACGAAGGAACACGATATATCAAGCTTTGGATACACATACTTGTTAGTAGCATATATGCATTGTTGGTTTTGGTGTTTTCGTGGGATTTGAATATCACAAGACTGACATTTTAACACTGCTGCTTATTCCTGCACTCTGGAAAGTTCTGAACCAAACTTCAGGTTTAAAACACCAGTTTCATGCTCTGTATTTGTTGTGATATATAAGAAGGGGAGGATGAAGTGCCCTCTAAACTCTCACCTTTCTCTATCTCCACTGTGTGTGTGTGCGTGTGTGTTTACTGCTGGCCTCAGTGTGATCTGAACAGCAGGTCAGAGATTCACATAATTATAAAATGCATCAGCTGACCTTTAAGCCCAAACACCGGCGGCGTCCTCCGGCTCTTCATTCTCTCACTCAGAGTTTTACTCTGTCTGAAAGCAGAGTTTCTGACAGCGGGGAGGGTCACTGAACACATTAGTTATTATTGTTATTAGTTATTATATTTAGTGTTAGTCGTAGTAGTCGTATTAGTTAGTAGCTCAGTCTCATTCATTACAATAAGGGCAATGGATTTATTTTTCTGTCATTCAACACGTTGGCTTATAATGTCCTTCCCTCCTTCCATCCTGCCATTCACAACCTTTCCACCAGATGCTCTTAGACTTTACCACCTTAATCTGTCACCTGATCTTCACCTGCCAACACACCTGCCTCTCATTTTCCCCAATCAGCCAACCAGTACATATACCAGCCCCTTTTCCCAGTCACTTCTTTGCTGTTTTGTTTGTTAATGTTGCCGTTGCCTTCAAGCCAATCCTTTATCCAGTTTTGGGTTTTTTTTGTGCAAGAAAAAGAATAAATTAAAGGGACTGTTTGTAACTTTTTAAGCGTATAAATGTACCGGGTCGAGACACGTTCGCATATGCACGCTCGCGTGTGGCCGGCGTCCCCGCTCCTCTGCCTGCTTGCCTTCACCCAGACAGCGCGCGCGTTCTCGCGTACTCGCTCCATCTCTAGACGTGAACGCGCGCTCACTACACGATGCAGAAGAGTTAGTTTAGCTCTGAGAATATCTAGTGAATGTTCAGTGGACGTTTGTGCAGAAATAAATGCTGCAGCTTCACTAGACAAACCGAGGTCACAAATGATGTGGCACCATTATTTCAGAGGTGAAAACAAACTTTGAAATAATAGTAAACGCTAAAAAGCTTATTTTTATTTAAATATTCTTTATTGCTCAGATCCAGGTTGCTCTGCAGTTCACTCACAACTCAAAACAACAGAATGGCTGTTACTGCTAACTGAGAATTAATCACATTACATCTACTAATTAACCTACATTATGGGGCAGACTACTTCTGCCAAAACACATGTAGGCCTCTACCTCATTTTCCTTCCTATTTGGAGCCAATAAACTCATCCGTTTTTTTAAATTTACATTAATGCCATGTCTCTGCCCAACTTTCTGCCTGATCTCAGTCTGTCTCAGTAGTAGTTTATCATTTTGGTGTTTCAGTGATTCATTTTAAAAAAGCATTTGAACTAGGCCTATCAAAATGAACACGATAACAATTAACACAAATCCGTTTTAACGCCATTAATTTCTTTAACGCATTAAAGCAACTTGCGATTTTTAGGTTGTAGTGGGCTCAGTTTTAAAGCTAGACTGAAGATACTGGCATCATATGAAACTAGAAAACGAAAGGAATCCATTGGTACCAACCATGTCATACTAACTTGTCGCCAAAGAGCTTAAATAGCTAATTTTGGCGAGGAAAAACTGGTATGGCCATTTTCAAAGGGGTCCCTTGACCTCTGACCTCAAGATATGTGAATGAAAATGGGTTCTCTGGGTACCCACAAGTCTCCCCTTTACAGATATGTCCACTTTATGATAATAACATGCAGTTTGGGGCAAGTCACAGTCAAGTCAGCACACTGACACACTGACAACTGTTGTTGCCTGTTGGGCTGCAGTTTGCCATGTTATGATTTGAGCATATTTTTTATGCTAAATGCAGTACCTGTGAGGGTTTCTGGACAATATTTGTCATTGTTTTGTGTTGTTAATTGATTTCCAATAATAAATATATACATAGAAAAAGCATAAAGAAAGCATATTTGCCCACTCCCATGTTGATAAAAGTATTAAATACTTGACAAATCTCCATTTAAGGTACATTTAAAACAGATAAAAAATGTGTGATTAATTTGCAATTAATCGCAATTAACTATGGATAATCATGCGATTAAATATTCGATTCGATTGACAGCCCTAATCTGAACTTGTAAACACAGTTTTTGTGATGTTTTTTCTGTGTCAGTGTGAAACAAAGTTTCCATGTGCTCCTTTCGCTTTGCTGTGTTGGGATGAATCTCTGATGGATTATAGAGGAGCATGAATCCAGGTCAGCAGGCCGACAGAGATAACAGGATATCAGAGAGAAACCGGGAGCATCGACGGGCGTTTTATCCCATTGATGAAGCGTTTACCGACTCAGTTAAACTCTGCTGTTACGGGTCAACAAATGGGATCAGGAGGTCATTGGGTTTTTCGTACACTGTTATGATTTTTACAGAGGCCTTTTTGTCCGTGGAAGATGGAAAACACCTGGCGGTGTGGGGCTTCTAGATGAGCTTTTATGGCCTCATTCAGAGTGAAAGAGGAAGGTCAAACGGTCGCACTCTGTGTGTATTACACAGATAAAGGACAGCCATGCAGGTGCTGTTAGTGGTTTTTCTTCCGATAATGTGAATCAGTGAGTCAGAGGTTTGTCAACTGTTGAAAAGCCACACTTGAGAATTTCAGTCAGTTTCAGTCTAAGCTTTCCACTCATACCCATTTTATGCAATTCCAAGACTGTTTAGGGACCCCAGTATGCAGAAATATTAAACTACACCATTTTTGGAATAGGCAAAAATAATACATTTATACTGCATGCAAACAACTGCATGTGATTATCATAAAATGGACATGTCTGTAAAGGGGAGACTCGTGGGTACCGATAGAATCCATTTTCATTCACAGGTCAAGGGACATCTTTGAAAAAAATGCAAAATTTTGCATAACTTTGGAGCGTTATTTAGCATTCTTCATGACAAGCGACATGTTACTAATGGTATCTTCACTCTAGCCATTAAGCTGAGCCCACTATAACCTCTGGAAGACAGGGCCAGGGCCACCAAAGGCCAACGTAGTTCTCCGACACACTTGTGAAACTGCTGTAATGTGAGCCGCCAAGGTACCGGCAGCTGCCTTCTGACTTCCGTTGCTCCTAAAATAGTGTGATTATGGTAAGAATGGCCTCTGAGCGAGGCCAATGGCATTACCACAGTTTTGCAGTCGCCAGCTCACACTACCGCAGTCTTGAAAAAGGAGGAGTGAGCAGAGGGGTACTCAGTTGGTTGCAATCTGCAACCGCACCACTAGATGCCCCCAAATCCTACACACTGTACCTTTAAATTACATTTCGTAAGCTCATAGAGAACTAAATAGTACCATAAACGAGTATAGTAGAAGCAAAGAGCATCACAAAGTGAGATATTATTAGATATTCACCAAATATTGTATGACAGAACTGGATGACAAACTGGACGTGCCGCCCAAATTTGGGAAAATTTGAAGAATGTATTGATGAGCAACTAAGGGTAACATCATTGACTTCTTGTTGAATTTGCATCACTCTGTCATGGTAGATCACATCCAGTGTCATTAGCGGGAACGGTTGGTGTGATAAAGTGTTGCTCCAATGACACTGTACAAGCAAAGTCAAGACAATACAATATTAAAAATGATTGTTGAAGTTCCAATTAAAATTTTGGCATAAATTTGGTCTTTTGGAGTAAAAAAAAAAGGAAACTGGTTTCCAGAACACACGCCGATGAATCATTCACTGTGTGATATATTTAGCAAGCTTTCAATGGATTATCAATGGAATATGTTTTGACTGTGAAATTATCACCTTACCGTCTGTTAGTTGTTAACTGGTAAACTGGCTGCTGCTGGTGGATTCAGGGTGTTTGTTAACTGTTCCAGCGTCCTGATTGGGCCCCACTGATGTTTTAAATGGGGGCGATAAAAAAAAATCTATAAATGACCGAGGTTAAGTTGTCCCGAGGCAGAAAGCGGTCGAAAGCTGATCCGACATGACTCTGTCTGGTCAGGTTAAAAGCTTTAACTGGACCAGACTGATTTTCAAATCTGCATCAGGAGGTTCAGACCTCTCTGGAGGCAGACTTACTATATTATGCCTAATTTCAAAATAAAAGGATGCAGAGAGAAGCTGAACACCTGAGACAAAAGTCAGAATTTTAAAAAATAAATGATTAGTTTTATTAGCATTTAAACTTTTGATTATATAGACTGATTTACTGTTTAGTCAAAAAATGTCTGACACTATTTCTGGGAATCCAAGACCTGGTCTTAAAGTGTCCTGTTTTGTCCAACAGTCCAAAATCAAAAAGATATTCAGTTTACAATGTAAATATAAAAGAAAGAAAAGTAGCACATTTTCACATTAGAGAAATCGGAACCAGAGAATATTTGATTAACTTACTGGAACAATTCAATTCTCAAATTGTTAGCTATAAATTCTTTGTGGGTCAACTAATCAATTCCAATGAACTTTTCCAAATCTGTTTAACAAAATACAATATTGCATCTACTCTTTCAATGTATTTCTTTGAAACACAGTAGGTCTGAAACGATTAGTCAATCAATCAATTAGTCAAATAATAGAAAAAGAAATCAGCAACTATTTGGATGATTCATTAATCTTTTTAGTTGCTTTTTAAGCCAAAATGAGAAATGTTTCGTAGTTCCAGCTTCTAAAATGTAAGGATTTTCTGCTTATCTCCGTCTTATGTGATAGAAGCCTACTGATAATTTTAGCTTCTAGTTGTGGTCGGACAAAACAAGCAATTTGACTACGTCATCTTTGGCAAATTGTGATTTTATAGATCAATCAATTAATCAATGATGAAAATAATCCTTACAATTGAAAGCTATAGAGCTATGGCTGAAAGTGTTTGGGGAAATACAAAAGCATTGTACAAGTTATTCAACGATGCGCGTCGTGGTGCAGCATCACCTTGTCGGGGATTCTTTCACAACAATGACCGGCTCGCTGTACATTATCCTTTACTTAGTTGGTTACCTGCACTTAGCAACAGTTCTTCAATAGGGGACTTTTTCACTGGAGTTCTGCAGGGATATTTATGCAGGATCAGTGCAGTATAATGAAGAACTCGCCCACCGACTGTACACGGTGCTAATTCAGTAAAAGTATATGGAGAAGCTTTTATGCATTGACACAAACCTTTCAATTCAAATATTTCCGCTGAGCCTTTATTGGTTTTCCACAGCGTGCTGAGGAGAATATTGAATTTTTTTTTTCCCAACTGCAAAGACAAACTCTGCATGAAGGCCACGCTCAATATAACACACTGAGAGAGAGTGCGTGCGTGCGTATGTGGGCGATGTGCTCTTGACTGTCACACACACACACATACACGGAGATGGAGGCACTTAAGCCGACCCACTCAGAGGTGACAGTGTGTGTAGCCAGACTGAACATGCCATTACACGGTGATCACAGAGTCTGTGCAGGATCAAAGTACAGCCGTCCGCACTGTCGGTGTATCATGTCCTTTGAAACGCATTCAGATCAGTGACGGCAACAACTCCCAACTTGTTTGATGTGGTCGACTCGGAGGCAAACTGTTATCTAACCTGATGTCACACAGTTTGTGAACATGGATATTATCACTGGTTTTATACATTAACTACACACCCTGTGAACTTTGCTTTCCGGATCATTTTCCAACTTTTTATTTTGATTTCCTTCCGTCAGGTATTCATTGGTTTCAATGGAAACTTGCTGCTGATCCATCACAATCACAATCACAAGTCAACTTTCATTTCATTCAGTGCAGATTGAAAGGTTTGCACTGCACAAGTGGTAATTTTGGCTGCTATTTTAGATTTAGTCTTAGTCTTAGTCTTAAAACAAAAATGCTTATTAGCTTTAGTCACATTTTAGTCATTTTTATCCTTCATAGTTTTAGTCTAGTTTTAGTCGACGACAACTAAAAACGTTTTAGTCCAGCTTTAGTCACCGAAAAGTCATTTGATTTTAGTCTAAATGTTTTCTCTTAATTTTTGTTTTTTTATTTAATCTTAGTCCTGTTTAGTCATCACATTATATTAAACATTTCTGTCATTTTAGCCAAACTTCAATCCACCACCCAACATGTAAAAACATGTGTTACTCAACCACACGAACCCGACCCGACATAAACTACATTTTAGTGTCGTCTTTTTTCATCAACGACATTGCATGTTTGATATGACGTCGGTGCCGTCTCGTCACCGTCTCGTAATCGTCTCGTTTTAGTCATGGAAAAAAAGGTCGTTGACAAACATATGTTGTTGCATTTTTGTCATAGTTTTCAAATCTCCCTTTAAGGTATGTGTTTAAGGTTTGAAAATGTGTGATTCATTTGCATTAAATCGCAATTAACTATGCACAATCATGCGATTCAATATTTTAATCAATTAACAGCCCTAAAATCTAGTAATTGAAATGCTGTTGAAACAATGCGTAACCTAGACATCTAACAACTTTATTTTCAACAAAATGTAGCCTGGGTTTCAAAGAGGGGGGAGATATTGTTCAAAGTCCTATTCTGTTCAGCTTTCAGTAGTTTAGTAGTTGCTGTATAAATTTAGTTTCACGCCTACGATTCTGTTCTGACTTTGACCTAACAGACAGCAGCCTCACTGTTTTCGTGCTGTCAGCGCTCGAATGAAGTCTGTTAAGCTAAAAGCTTTCCACTGGCAAATGACGGAAAGGCTGTTATTGTAAAGCGGCGAGAGGAAACATCGGCTCTGTCACCGAGGTTATCCACCAAGTCCTTGATTTATAAAGAGTTACCACACAGATATTCAGGCAGGTTTCTATAAAGCTCACAGGTGTGTAAACTATACTTTTTCTGGCTGGACCGCAAAAGTCTGTCACTGACTGAGTGATGAAGTTACACGATTGGTCGGCCGAGTGTTGGAGTTTCCTCATTGGCCGTTACTCTTTCAAAATGAAAAGGCCGGAACAGTCCTTTGTTTACGTTTTCAAGGGGGCGTGTCAGCGGTTCCACTCACCAAATGAGCCCGTCCAGGGCGACACGTCCGGCTCACGAAACTCGGACCAAGCTGTCAAACTAGGCTGTCTAGTTCTAAAATGAAACAAGATACAGCAGCGGCATCGCCTATTTCAGAAGTAGATTTTGGTGGATTGCTTAGACGGAATAACAGAACGTTTACGAGCAGGCCGCCATGTTGTGTCCTGTTTCAAACGGCAAGCAGCAAACCAGGAACCAATCAGGTGCATTCAACCTGGTGGACATGTACCGCTGGATATAACATTATAAACATGACCACTAACTATATGTGTAACGATTTGGCCACAAATTCGCAGACTGACCATACACGGTCCAGACGTATACTCGGTTTTGACCGAGTCTTGTTTTTTGTCTTTCAGGTTTACGAGCAGGACGACCTGTCGGAGCAGATGGCCAGTCTAGAAGGGCTGATGAAGCAGCTCAACGCCATTACCGGCTCCGCCTTCTAACCTCTAATACCGGCCCGGCCCAGCCCAGCCCAGCCCTCGGCCACGATCCAGTCTGGAACCCTTCTTCAAGCCTTGATGTCACCTGCTCTCCATAAGATAACGGCGGCAACAGGTCAATCTGGGTTTGAAGACGCCTCTGTGGAATCAGACCTCCATCTGTGCTTGGTTGAGTTTGTTTGGTTTCTACTGGCCTCGGCTAGTGTCCACTGTTTGGGACCGGGATAGGATAGAAGGGAATCAAACAGAGGATAAACACTACAGCAGCACAGCATCAACTCCAAGAACAGGACAAAGGCTGGAGGGGGTTCTGTAGGAGTTCAAACTGAATCCCCTCTAGACTCTTCAACCTCAAACACAAAACTAGAAAAACCCAATGCCTAGCGCCTCGGCTTAATGACACAGGATGATGGGATTATCACAAAAAAAAGAAGACAACGTTATAAGATCCCTCCTGTTTCTCTTCTTTGTGGTATTTATTAGCGTCCTCCTCCGCTGAGTTATCCACAACTCAGTTACTGTGACTGTACCTCACTTATTTTTCATGATCGCTGTCGGAAGTATTCCTTTTGTTTTTTTGTTTGGCTATTCCAACTTTGCAGTTACAGGATGTGTATAACGTTTTTGAAAATGCCACCAGAACCTACAGTAAGAAATAGAAAACACGTCCTCAGCCACCAAAGTTTCACCAAAACGTTTGTTTTCTCACCTGGAACCGAGGTCGCCTGTTGTGGTGATCCTCTCCGGCATTTCCTGCCCTTTTTGTTCCTCAATATCTCTCTTTTCTTTTCCCTCTTCTCGAACAAAACAGTATGATTTCAGTGAAACAACCATAACCCATGAAGCCCTTCCACTTCTGGATTCGGTGGTTTAAAAAAAAAAAAAAGGAAAGGGATTAAAAATGTGATTTTGGCTGGATAGAAACAAGTGTGAGAACCTACGAGACCGGTCTGAAAAAGCCTGGATTGGATCCAGCTGACTCTACTCTTACAGGACTGTATAGAAACCTCTATAGACTCCCACAGTCTGTTGCTGCTCTTGACCAAGCCTTTACTCTCCTCAACCCAGACAAAACTCCAATCTTTACCTACAATGACTCGTGCCAAATTCTCATCTTGGAAAACTTATTGTAACCGTCTTTGTTTTTAAGTCTGTCTCAGTCCTGACCATGGACTGGAAGTCAATGAAAAGCAGTCAGGTGATCTGTGTGGAACAAATGTTATAAGACATCTGGATTTGGATTGGTAGGACCCATCCCATCCTGGACAAATGAAGGTTGGATTGGATGGTACGTGGTCCTTTTGAGAAATGTGTTTGAATTCAGTCTGAACACCTTGTTCACAATTTGTTCACTGTCAGTGACCCCCTGCTAGTTGGAGTCATGAAGAATGAGAGAACAGTTAAGTGAGGACTGGCTTTAGGGACGGTGCCATGCCATAGTTTCTTCCAAAACCCCAACAGTCCAAAAAATGTCCCAACAGCCTGTTATCCTTAACAGAAGCATGTGGCTAATTATTATGCAAAATTACATCATCGGATCTTCCCGGTCACAATATTTTTTTTTCCAACCATGGCGGAGGCTTGACCCGCCCTACCCTACCTCTGGTTGGCTTACGCTGATTTTCTTTTTTGACAAATATGTTTATTGAAATATTTCACATAACATTAAAAAAAAAGACACACATTGCACATAAAAGGTGCACAAAAAGGCAAACCTAAACACACTTTGAACATAATGTAAATAAGGCACATTCTGCTGTCATACTTGCTGACAAGGTACTATGATTGGTGAAAAAAAAAATTAGAAATATTATTTTATATATAAAAATAACAGTGGATCACTACAAGGTCTTAGCAAAATTTCCCCCTCCAGAAATTTCATGAATGAGTCCCACATCTTATATCTTATTTACTATATATGTAAGTTTCTCCATAACTAGACAATGCAACAATCCATCACCCAACTTTGTTTCCTTGATCTATTCATGGATTGTCATGGATGACAGAGCAATTTTATGTTTAGCTTCAAGTAAACAGAATATAACCATCTTCTTATTCGTATTATTAAACTTACAGATTCGTGGGAAACATCCGAAAATACACAATTTAGGGCACAGAGGAAGCTCCTCTTTTGTGATAACGGATGAAGTCATTATTATCTCCTTCCAATACTCCTGTATGGTTGGGCATAACCAAAGGCAATGCACCCTGATATTCTTACCCTAAACATAACTAATCTCACTCCTCATGCCTAAACCAACCCCACCCAACAAACGAAGGCACCGAGTAGAGAAAGAGTGGCGGGTTGTACCTTCGCCAGTTTGAAAAAATATTGGGAAGGTCCGATGATGTCATTCTGCAATAATATTGAGCCATTTGCTTCTGTTTGTTACACAGAGAGTGTGTACTTTCGGAGCAATGGGCCGTCGGAACAATGGGCAGTCCTCTTTGGGACACCTGTTCATGTGCTCACAAAAGATAGTAACATTTTGGAGGCATCGTCACTGAAGCAAGATTATAGAAAAACATGATTTGGAGCACCGACAAAACACAACATTATCTCAATCGTGAGAAAGAGATAATTAAGTTGGCGGTATGTTATCTAAATAAATGATTAAACTGTTGTCTCTGGATCAAGATCTCAGTGATAAGATCAGAAAAAGATCTTGTTTTCTTGAGAAAACACATAAATAGTTTAGATAAATAGACATTCGGCATCACTGTGATGAAAGAATCAATTGTGAAGGAGGTGCTACAGCAACAGGATCAAGAATCAAGTTATTATTAGTGGAATTATTGTTGTTATTATTATTATTATTGAGATTAGAGACGTTAGAGGGCAGCCGATGATGATGATGATGATAATGAGAGTGACCTCTACCATTGTTTATTTTTTCACTTTGTGCAGTTTTCAGTATGCGTTTGACTGAAGGTGAGCGTGCTGTATTCGGGCCTGCTTTTGATGAATCCATATTTATTTTTCATGAGATAAACACACATGTACCTCTGTCGACCCGGATCGCCCACATGGGGGAAAAATTGCAAAACCGCCAGCTTCACTTTGAGTTTACTTCAGGGCGTTCCGTTTTTATACAAAAAATAATACGAAAAAAAACAAAAACATACACGCAAATAATGCATATTCCACAAAGTATATTTTTACATTCGCTGTCCTGTCAGAACTGTGTTTTTTCAAATCAGGTTTTATCAAACATATTTCCACAAAGAGCTACTTTTAAGGTCATGAAAATTGATAGCCTACAGCCTTTGAACGCATCACAAAAAAGTTTCATTTTTATTTAAATTATTAACGGGTATGGAGAGAATCTTTTGTGCCATTTTTAGTTTTTACTTTCTTTAAGAAGTGGCCTGAGGGAAATATAACCTCGGTGACATGAGGTCAGTCAGGACGATAGAGCAGAGAGCCGTTCAGTTCTTTAAAACAAATAGATTTGTATTGACAAAAAAGCAAAAAGTAAGTTGGTGAATTAGTGCGAGAATGAACGGGTTGGGATATTTTTTGGGAGTGCGCAGAAAGGCAGGAGCTTAAAATGACAAATGATTCATTAATCAGCTGAGGGGAGAAAAACAGGCCATCAGTATGCTCCATATTTGACTGTGTCACTCCAGTCACCATATTGTAATTTCCAGACCTTTATCTCTCTGTGATGAAAGCAAAAAGCCTGAGGGACACAGAGAGAGCGGAGGCAGAGAAGGTGAATTGATATTCAGAGGTGGTTTGTATGTGCAAGCTAGGGCACGGAGGAATGAGGCCGGGAATTCATTATAACGCCGTTTCAAATATTATGATTCAAGCTCACGCTCGCCGGGCTGTTACGGCTGCGGGGGGAAAAGTCCCGCGGATGGAGGGGATGGAAAGGTAACGTCTCTGCAGAACGAGCGCGGGGATGAAAGGTGAACAAACGCAGGCAAGCGGGCGGCGCGGGGATCAAACTCATCAGCGCGTTCTGGGAGATGCATCCAGTCTGAGCCGAGTGCTTTAATACTTCTCCAAGTCGCGCTTCTTTTCCCTCCTTTCAGAAAAGCAGAGGAGAGCGGCAGACAGATGGGATGATCTGACGCTGCCGGGGCGAGACTGAAATTTGATTTACAGAAAGAAAATCTGATTTGAGCAGTAAATTTCTAAATTAAATGGCCTGTTGACACGAGAGATTTGTTCTTTTCGGTGTCAAAAGGGGGAAAGTACGATGAAAATAAATGGTCACACTGGTACACAAATATTTTTTTAAGTTCTACTGATCCTTTTCTAAATCATCCATCAGTTCTTAGATTGATTCCTTCCTTCTCGGCAGCCCTTTTTATTTAACTTATATGAAAGCAAACTTGTAGAGACTTCAAACTTAGCCTGGCTCAGCTTTGTAGTTGGTCAGAATGAGGCCGAAAATGTTGAGGACCATGGATGAGATAAACTGTCGACTAACACAAACAAACAAACTGGGTTTTTTTTGCTTTTTTTGTAATTCACTTTTTTACCAAAATGTGTTTTTATTTATTTTATTTATCATTTGCCCTTATGAGTTTTTGTTGCCGTCGAGATAAATAAGATATCCTACGTGCCTTTACTTTTCTCCGAACAGCCTGGTCTCCTAAAAAATTAGGTTCCCATGCAACTAAACTGTCAATTACGTTTCGAGGGAAACATATTTTCTTCCGGATTACGTTTGATTTTGACGTAAATATGTTTCTAATCATAGTCCATAGAAGTCACGCTAGGGAAGAGGTCGGGATGGATGGGCGGATGGGTCAAACAAACACAGGAAGTTCCCCACTGTTAGTGTCCTGTGTGAAACCAAAAGTCAACGTTACATAACGTGACAAACATACTTATTACATAGGAAAAGATCACGGTTTGGGTTAAAATAACACCAGAAGTGCCGTACGGAAGTTACGGAGTTACGGCGTTTATACGGCGTTTATACGACGTTTATACGATGTTTATACGACGTTTAAACAGCTACATGGCGTTCGCCACTCTATTATTCCTGGTTCACAATTATGTAGTTTACACACGAATTGATTTTGTGCTCACCACGATCACGAAAATGTTTTAAATTCATGTCTATGTAAACGATTCAATACATTAAGTTTCATGATTATTTCACGAAGTGCTGTGCGACTGGGCTGAACATAACCAAGTAGTTCTGTAGCGTTTTTGTTTTCTTTCAGTTTACAACATTAATAACATGTTTAAAACTGCGACCGCAATCCGTGAGAAAATACATTTCCCCTCGAGACGTAATTGAGATGCAGTTTAGTTGTTTGGGAACATAGTTTAGGAGACAGGGTTGCACCGAAGCGTTATTTTTCTTTCTCTGTATCTAGTCACTTTATTTGAAGTTTTTGTGAAATGTTAAAATGTGCTCTGTGTTATGTTAATTAGTTCCTCCTGCAGAGCCGACACCCAGGGAACAGATGAGACGTTCTGCTCTGCTGAGGGCTTGTCCCGAAAGCACGGTGTCCCTTTTTTAAACAGAGACAACTAAAAGAAAAACTGGTTCTTTTACTTCAGTGGCACAGATGCAGCCTTTCAGCAGCTGTCTGGAAACAGACACATCAGACATGCTAAACGTAGGGATGACAAGGATCGTCCTGTGGCTGAAATATTACAGATCGGATCCACAAAACCAGCCGGTGTGTCTGTCAAAATGTCACCCAGCTCTCTCAGAGACTCACATTGTAACCTAAAAGACGTGTTTTTCTTCAGCCGACAATAAGTCCAACCCGGTATCACGGGAAGGCGTATAAATACCACGATATTACACAGACATTCTGCGTGTCATGAGTACACATTTTAGCCTTTTCGCGTGTCATTTGTACGCAGTTAAGTTTAGGCAAGAAAACCACTTAGGGTAAGGGAATAAGTACGTAAGTAAGACACGTACGGAAACAGCTACGGAACACACTTCACGAACATCAATAGATAAAGTGACAAATGTCACTACCGTAACTTACAAAAAAGAACACGGTCAACAACGGTCTCGAACACGGGTCTTCTGGTTAAAAGTCCAGCCTTTTTTGGGCCCATCCACCCACCATCAGTGGTCTTTCTCATTTTTTATTCTACGTCACTAACTCTTACCGTAGCATTTATACACAGATGCGTTTACATTGAAGTCAGTAGAGGATACATGGCGTACAAATGACAAGCAAAAAATCAAGAAAGGCATTTTTATTGCAAGCTAAACGCCTTGCGCATTATCGTGGCATTTATACGCCGTTTCCTGCGAACAGAAGTTGATTTGTATTGGAAGCAGACAAAGTTTTGCCGGATATTTCTGCTTGTTTAGGGAAAATATGACCAATAATAACCAGTGACAAGGAAAAGATTTTGGCTTATTAACCAAAATAATAACATTAAATTGGTCTTGTACAAGCTATAACTAGGAACTGAATCATATACCGCTCATTCAGTTAAAGCCAGCAGAAGCAAAACAGCAGGAATCTGGATTCTTGTTTCCGTGTGGAGATGCAGGAGGTTGAATCTGCACCACTGATCAGATTTCGTAGCAGATCTTACAGGGAACACTTTTGCATAATTTTTGATTAAGACATTTCTTTGCCAGTCAGTGGCGGGGAAGTAACATTCATCTACGTCTTCTATGTTCATATTTAAATCAGTCGATCCCCGCGGCACCAAAGAACAGCCCATAGGAGTCGGGCAGTTCTCTACCTGCTTTTCATCTCTACAGTACATGTCAGACTCATTTAGACTCAAGCGTGGTTGCATGTTTAAGTCTGTTCATTAAATATGACTTATAAGTCATGTTACCGCAAATCATGAGCCACAAGTTTCCACTCAGTTCTAGTGTGAAATTCAAATGAGTTGAGTTACGACTGTATCACCACACACCAGTAACATGACAAGAATAATGCGGACATGTTGACTGATGGATGAGCTCAGTTCATTTTGATAGAAATGACTGAAATCAACGGCTGCTCGAAAGGAAGTTAATTCATCTGGAAACTGATGGGAATGTTTTTGGAAAATGTAAAGTACAAGTATTTGAAGTTAAGGGACTGAAACATCCCAAAATACTGGTGTGCGTCTTCAACGGATCTCACAACAGAGACAGAATGACCATTCTCCCAAAAGGAAATGATCCCCCAAAACAAAAAAGATCATGGTTTAGGTTAATATAAGTATGTTTGTTACGTAACTTTCGTATGCGGCGTTAGTGAAGTACGTAAGTTACGTAACAAAAGTGAGGTAAAATAAGTCAACGTTGACTTGGTCTCACACGGGACACCAACAGCGGTCTCCTGGGTGAAAGTCCTGTGTTTGTTTGACCCATCCATTAGCCGACTTTCTCGCTCTTGATACTACGTCAGTTGCTCTGACCGTCTAATATTGCCCTACTGCCGGTGCGTCTCATACAGATGCTAAAGGATGCGTTGGTGCGTTGGTATCAGACGCCGAGGGGCACTGACCAAGCGTTAGTATTCAAGAAGTTGGGATTGAGAACGGGTTGTATTAAACAGTCTAATTCATCATTCAGTGCAAGTAAAACATCCAGTTTCATTTTGTCAACCATGAAGTAAAGGTTTGGCCTTCAATACAGGAAACTAAAAGAGAACTAGAGGGAACTTTTGTTTCATTTTGATCAGCACAGATAATTTTTTTCTGTTAAACTTTACACAGTGAATCACGAACCAAACTTCTCCGTATCGACACACAAAGGCTTCCCATCCACAGTCTAAACCCCGGCCTCTAACAGCCAGATGTTAGCGTTTGTTTTTGTTTTTTTTCTTGTTGGCTCTACATGTGTATTTTACTGTGGAGAAAAGCGTCGCTGCAGCAGAACTACATTACAGAACGCTGCTTTTTTTACAGTGTACAGTTCCACTAGAGTAGTAGTAACTTTTTTATAATCAAATTTAATATATTATTATTGTTATTATTATTATTATTATTATTATTACTTTATTTTGAGTGCTCTTGAAAACTATTATTTATAACCATGTGATATTTCTGCAGATGTAAATTTAGTTTAGCAAAGAACAAAATGAAAAAGAGGACTGAAGCGCCGTTCAGAGTTTTTGTTTTGTTTATTTCTTTTTCGTTTGTTGCCTTAAAAGGTTTCAGTATTTTTTAAAAATAATATTGTAGAAAGATTATTTACATTTCTTAATGAAATATTTCAACGGTTTGTCACCAAACTGAGTCACTCTGAGGACACACAGTCACCACCACCTTTTTTTGTTTATTTTCAGTCTAAAATAAGTAGATTGATGGCATCTATGCAGTTATCCTGTCCAACTATAACCTGTATATAATGACAGACATGTCCCTATAGGGTCTGTGATGTTATGAAGCCAGGAGTATATAGAGTGCTGCAGAGATGACGTATTTTTGTAGGCCAACCAAAAGCCAAGGAAGTTAGCATCTCCCTGGTTCTCTCGACAAAAAGCCAATGGGATTTTTCCATTTGGTTTTAGATTATTGCAGAAAATAAGGTCTGTGGCAAACACACGTTTATGATACTTCCACATTTTGTTCAGCAAGATAATCTCCACAAATGAACGCCACTTCTATGATTTTTGAAGAGTAAATGCAATCGCCAGAAGTAAAAGCTAACGCTGTAAAGGCGGACGAGTTGGCGTGATGACGTTTAGTAGTCTTATTTAGCCACTTGTTAGCAACCGCCTTTTTTTAAGACACGTTAAGGCTTAAAAGTCGGATATTTACAGATGTATTTTATGTTGTTGAACAAAATGTTAAAATCTCTTCAGCTTGTGTGAACCACAGACCTTATTTCAGGCATCTAACTAAAAACCCATTGACTTCCAGACGAGGGAACCGGAAGTGCTAAAGTGCTAACTCATTTCCTTGTATTAGGACTCATTCCTGTAGCACTCGATTGGTTTAATGGTGCCTTCAAATGGGGTCGTGTTTACCGTGTTTACCGTGTTTACCGTGTTTACGAGATGAGTCCATATGAACACCCCCCTCGTGTCGTATTCACGACCTCTTAAATGGAAAGTTTCTGAAAGCTCCGAGTTCACGAGTTGTGACATGTTTGTTGACGTTGTCAGAAATGGCGGAGGCCTTGGAAATTCATTTTTCGTGCACAATAAGTTAATATCATGTAATTGTAGTCATATATTCTTTTTATTCATAATTCTATAAGTCTGAGGAAAATGTTGATATTCCCAACGGCCTCATCTTTTTCCTCTGTCATTATGCCTTTGCATTTACTACGTTATGTTCCCCACTTGCTAGCTTTCTAAATTGTTAGCCTCTGTGGCTTCTAGACGCCGACAGTAACGTTAATATTGCCGTTGTGTAGCAGCTGTGTTCTTCGCGACTTAACAACTCGAACGCCAATCATATCGTGTACACGACTTCCCATGTTGTAAATACGAGTTCACGAGTTTCATTTGAAGGCACCATAAATACCTCAACCTGCCATCTGGAGCCAGGAGATCCTAATTTGGGCAAAGAGGGCAGAGCCTGGATAGAGCTGAGGTGTTGTTCATTTTTCTAGTAGTTTAAGATCGATATTCCATCTCAACCAACTTTTAGTTGGACTAAAGAATCACACCAGGATATCCTTTTGAAAACACCTCATCCTCTATCTGTAAATCCTTGTGAACTCTTCCTGTGGTGACTGTGTGAAACTCAGAAACACCAACCAGACCAGATAAGGTGGAACCCGGGGCGGCTTCGCTCCCGCATTTCAAAGGGAAACTTGACTTCATTAACTTTTTTCTTTGGGTGCTTCCCTTCTTGCGTGGGAACCATTGAGGATCAAAAAGGGACAAATTACACGGTCAAAAAAGACCAAGTGAAGTTGGTCAGGGATGTGCTGACTTTGAAAGTGGCCTGATGTTGGTGTGAAATCGACTCAGTCAGCTCCAAAAAACTGACAGTTTCAGGCCGACGGCTTTACAAAAGAGAAGAAGAAAATAATGGGGGTAGAAAAAAAAAGTCAAAAAATGATTTGGACCTCATCTCATCGGGGTGAAAGGGGCCAAATTAAAACGGCCCTTATCTCCTCTCACGCAGACAATTACTTCATTTCCAGAACGTCATTGTTCGACAGAGGAGCCGACTTCTCCGCGTAAATACAGTTTGACTTCGCCCTTTAAAAAAAAAATGTCCAATCCTAGAGTCATTATAACCAAATTAGCTTAGTGACTGCAATATTTAAGAGTGTACATTTTGTTCATTGGAGTGAGGGGGAGAAAAAATGATGAGGATGGGATGATGATGATAATGATGATGATGATGATGATGATGAAGTAAAGCGAAGTTTCTATCCACAATGTTGTATACAATTGCTGGTTTTGTAATGCACTGTAGAACAGTCCCATGGTCCTTTTTTATAGAAATGTTATTTCAATGGTGCATTCTTTTTGTTTGATAAATAAAGTTTTGATACAAAATCAAACACGCAGTTTGATTAGTATTCATGTCACTGGGGTCAATAATGTGTGTGCATGGGAAATGGTGCAGGGAGGGAAACAGTGGGAAGTACTACAGCCACAATATAAAAGAAGTGGACGTAGTTACAGTGACGTCACGACGACTCGCTAGTCATGTGAGTCGCTAGTCAGTGAAGTAACGTCAACCACGACCGTTTCCTAACCCTACCTAAGTGTTTGTGTTGCCTAAACCTAACTTCCTGTGAAAACATGTTTATTTTGAAAGGACACTATGCATGTAACAAGCATACTGTATATTGACACGCGTCCCTGGGCCGTCCAAATGTAATGCAATAGGCTGGCACTGACCAAGCGGTGGTATTTGACGAGTTGCAAGTTAGAATGTGTTGTTCTAGTAGAAACCCAAAATACGTACGCACCTGAGAATAAGCATAATAGGTCTCCTCTTTGATTTAGAGAGAGAAGAGGCTGGTAGTCTGCTGATCCCAGGTCGGCTGGCGCTCTTACACTACTGCAGCCAAGCTCCTCATGACTCTGTATAATGGTTTAATCTACTGTGGGAGATTCAGAAAGAGGCCCATTTGGCACGAAGCAACAACTCTGCAGTCAAGGTGAGTATTAGTGGTGGAGGAACTGCAGCGACACAGGAGGAGATGGGGAGGTATGCCAAAGCAGGAACAGTGGACTATAGGTGGGAAAACATTGAAATAAGCTGAGAAAAGGAAGGAAATTATATTAGCTTTCTTGTGGGAGCTGCCTATGATGTGCTGCCAAACTCCCCAAAAAGCTGAACCAGTGGCTTAGTGAAGACCTATAGCTTGTCCAACAGCAGCAAACCTCAAACACCTCCTCCCATCCTGCAAAACAAGCATGAGTCAGGGAGGATACACATGGAGGCGTAAGCAAATACTGAAAGGTTTGGCATTCATTGTGGAGAAGGGGGGATAAAACACAAACAGCTGCCTCTGTTGAATGAACAGCCAATAGGAACGCTCTCTTTCTAAAATGACCTGTGATTGGTCAAAGTCTCCCGTCTCGGGCTAGAATATTTAAAGCCTGAAAACAGAGCCATGAGGAGGTGCAGAAGTCTCTCTCGAACACTTGAATTTCAATATGCTGAAACGTTGTTATGGAATTTTTGCCCAATGATGCCAAAAGCATTCTGCCTACTGCAGGTTTAATGCTAATATATTTAATACTACATGCATACAGTATAACATGCTTCAAAACTACTACTCAAGTCCTTTTTTCAGTATGTTTTTGTACTCTAACTCAAGTAGTTAATGACTACAACTACTTGTTTTTACAGAGTAACAGGCTACAGGTTTTCATATTGTGGAGTTGCTGAAAAGGTTTTTGTGTCTTTGTGGACATGCTGAACTTTAGGACAGTACCAGACAGAGAGGGAAGTCTTTGAGGAGTTCTACTGCGCTGTGTTCAGTTCTACCGTCTCTCTCTGTACGGAGACTGACGAGCTGCCAGCTGCTGTCTGCCGGCTGACGAGGCGGATGAATGAGGCCTGTGGTGAGCCGGTTGTTAGCGGAGGACGAGGCTGCAGGATAAACTATCTGACAGCTCGTCTCCTCTCTCCACGCTAAGACGTCAGCCTCCATCTGCTGCCTGCCAGCCTGACGGATGCCGCAAACCAGACAAAGTGATTAGATGATAAAAAAAAAAAACACAAATTTGCAAAAGGCTGGTTCAGGACAAGAGGAAAGAGGGAATATTAATTTTAGATGAGATGAAACATTAACTGTTTAATGGAATGACCGGGAGGCTGGGGTTTGGGACAGTTTAGATTTTGAAAAGTTGAGGATTATAAATTGTTGTTTTTGCATTTAGTAATACATTTAGAGATTTTAAGTATGGATCCAGGAGGATAATTAATCGAATCAAACTTCATCAGCAGCCACAAAAAACATCCAGATGGAGGACAGAGCAGTTGAGTTTCTGGTAAACATTTGTCAGCTTCTGTCTGCTGACTGAAGTAGAGCGAGAGAAAAGATGTGACGTTTGTTTGTTATCTGATGGAAAGCTACAGCTCAGATTTATTTAGACAAATGAGCTGATTTTATCTTTAACCTTTCTCTCTGTCAAACACGAGATGACACGAGTTGTGATTGAACAAAAGAAAACGAAAAGCGCAGCGACAGAAATAAAAGTGTTTGTGAAAGTGGCGGAACCGGGATCAGTCGGCCTACATGTTCAAATACACACACACACACACACACACACACACACACTGATATTCAGCAACATTAAAAAGAGGGACGTTAACAAAACGATTCCATTATTGATCAGACGCCTGCAGCCTGCAGCCGTCAATCTGACTCTGAAAAGTGATGAATCACCTGTTTGAGAAAGAGGAGCTGAACACAGTCACGCAAGGACACACGCTGCATAATCACACACACGTACAGACAAGAACTCTGAACCAGAGTTAGTGATTATTGGAAAGACTAACCAAGACGGTTTTGGTGAGTTTTATTTTGTTTTTGTCGAGTTTGAATGAAGTGTTTTTTACTACGATGCTAGAAAAGCTGATCTCCCAACTGAAACTACGGCAGCGGACGAGGTGGTTGGATGGTTTCAATTTTGAACTAAGACTAACATCGGTCCCAAACATTAAAGGGACTGTTTGTAACTTCTTACACATATAAATAATTGCGGCTGGAATATAGAGTGATATTGTGGTTTTAGCTGACGTGTGTCGCCTCACTGTTTTGAGCGATGCTCGTTCATGTCTATGTAGAGCGAGCACAAGCGCAAGCAACAGGACGCTGACTTTTGTTGCCTTAACGGCCACAGGTGTCGCTGTTAACAAGCAATTTCTGATTCTTACAAACAGTCCCTTTAACCAAGTGCATAAAAACATGAATTATACTTTAGTTGATAGAAGCGGATATTGTAGATACAACAAATGATATACAGTGTCGGGTAAGTAGTACCTTGAAATAGCTTGCAGGTTACCAGCAGTGCCCCCTTCTTAACACAGCTCTCTGCAGCTTTTTGAACAAATTAAATCAGAAAATCTTAAGTGCAACTTGCATTGTACACATTTCTATAAAACTCATATAAATGCCAAAGGAGACTGAAGCCTTTTGACCTTCTGATTAAATAGCTGAAGAGTTGCCTTGCCCTGCTGAATACTCAACACACAAACACTCCTTGACCATGAATAATAATCTCAGGTTGAAGTTGAAAAAGCTTTTTTCACACGTATTATTCCTCTTAAATGTGTGTGTCAGCTGTGAGCTGATGAGAGGTGAGAAGCTCACTCACAGAGTGTGCTTTACATTTTATTTTCCATTTCCACAGTTAAACTCAGTGAAGCTGCGAGTGTGTCATGCATGTTTCATGTGTGACTGTGGTTCTTTGATGCTGTGAGCCAGGCCTGTAATGGAGAATTCTGATTACCGCTCTTTGTGTTTTATGGATGAGCTCAAAACTCGACCGAGGAAACTATAAAGGAAACGTCCAGGCGGCAGATATGTCAAGTTTTGGGAAACATGATGCAACACTTAAAGGTGCAATTGATAACATTCAGCCCCTATTGATGTCGCATTCTCCCTCCCCCGTTCCATTGCATTCAGTTTGTTGCACAACCTGCATATTTTATGGTCGAGTGGAGCGAGACTCAGATATACGACGGAGTATTAGGGCCACATTGAGGGAAAAAAAATAAATCTGAGATTTTGAGAATAAAGTCATAGGTTTACGAGAAAAAAAGTTTTATTATGAGAATAAAGTCATGGATACTTTTACAAAAAATGTGAATATTATGTAGCAAAGAAAAGCAACATACTTTTCTTGTAAAAAAGTTCTGAGATTTCGCATCGCGAATAAAAGCATCAATCAATGAAGTTGTGCGGAACGGGTTGGGTTGCACCAATATTAATGAAACAGCAACACAGGTGGCAAACTTTATTACTCCTTTCAACCTTGACGAAGGCAGCGCAGACCAAATCCGCTCCTTCCGTTCTTACCTTTCACAATAAAAGCCCTAGACATATCTTATTAGCAGGCGAGTATTTCACATTTTCGTGTCGCCCCCCCAGTGTGTAAAGGCCGCATTGAGGACACGTTGAGATCAGATCTTTCAGACCACATTCAGAGGTGGTCTGGGCTGCATATGACCACATGCTTTTAGCAGTGTGTACATGAATGTGTACTGGGCCACATTAAGGACCAGCTATACTCAACTGACGTCCCGCTTGGATCCGCGGGTCTCTGCGCTCCTCATGTGAAGAGACAGGAAGACGTGAGCACTTGTCTGCCTCGCAGCATGGAAACGGCATCTGTGCTCTATTGTATCCTGTTCCAGCTCTGTTTTTGCTTGAACAACTCCTGAGAATAATATCTGCCTCTTTAGCCGCTTAATTCTCCACTTTGTTCACCAGCTAGCTGTGACCGTCTGCAGTTTGCTGCTGAGCAGGTAGTGTATACAGTGTAGGCTACCTGTCTGAGCAGGTGGTGTACAGTGTACCTGTCTGAGTATAGTGGCTTTTTAGAGCTTAACCAGCTAAAAAGAATGCGAGCGATGAACCAAAATAGTAAAGAGCTGCAGATTAAGGTGATCATTCTCTGTAGGTTCATCACTATGAACGACACCTTGTCACATGTCATTTGATATGTATTGTTATTATGAAAAGGCATCATACTATAAAAATGTAAAACCAACTGCAAATGTTCCAGACAAAAAAGGTAGAATCATTTCTCAATGCAGTACAATGATCACGTTTTACACCAGACAAACATCATTTCTGTGTACTACAAGACACTTCCTGAACTGGAATAACGTTACCACTGTTACCCTTCTTTCAAATAAGCTTCTACTGCAAACAGTGTAGGCTCCAAGCACTCATCTCATTAAAGGGTTAAACTGAACATTTCTATTCCCCGTTTAAACTCAGATCTGATGGCAAAAAGCCACCGTATCGACTCTCCACTCAGAGCGCTTCCTGTCTGCTCCCCGCCGCTCTGACCGCACGCTCATTTTCTGTTCAGAGATGGCACCCTGCAGGGCATCATGGGAAAAGGTTGTGTGTGTGCGTGTGTGTGAATGTGTGGGTGTGTGTGTGCTGTCCAATAAGTCAGACTAACTTCAGGGCTGGACTGAGGCAATTTGCACCAGTTGATATCACAGCATGAGACCCAGACACACACACACACACACACGCTTGGAAGAACAAATCTCTTTCTCTCTCACACTCAGACTTTTACACTCAGTCTCTTTATCTTCGGATTGAAAAAAAAAATGGAAGGATAAACTCGTCAAGCAAAGAAATGAGCTGACAACAGACCTCATACAGTAGAAGAAGTCAGAGGACACGTTGCACGCCAGGACCTCGGCTCTCTTCTCGAGCACAGAGAACACAAACAGAAACATTCATGCCTGTCAGGCTGGACGTCCTCTGGTCTCCAGCACTCAGCAGACTCATAATCACACTATAAAGTGGAACTAACGGGGCTGCCAAAGTTAACGTGATAATAACTAGCTCGTTTTTTGGCGAGGAAAAACTGTCACGGCCATTTTTAAAGGGGTCCCTTGACCTCTGACCTCAAGATATGGGAATGAAAATGGGTTCTATGGGTACCCACGAGTCTCCCCTTTACAGACATGCCCACTTTATGATAAACACATGCAGTTTTTTGGGCAAGTCATAGTCAAGTCAGCACACTGACACACTGACAGCTGTTGCCTGTTGGGCTGCAGTTTGCCATGTTTTGATTTGAGCATATAGTTTTATGCTAAATGCAGTACCTGTGAGGGTTTCTGGACAATATTTGTCATTGTTTCGTGTTGTTAATTGATTTCCAATAATAACTATATACATACATTTGCATATTAGAGTGTATTAGAATGATCAGATGCGATGAAGATGACAAATGAGAAGAGCAGCATGTGTGTGTTAACCCTCTCGACTTTACTCGTTGGCTTGCTTTCCTCACTACCAGGCTTGCTTTCCTCCTGTACTGATTTGGTGAACAGCTGAACAGCCAATCAGAGTGATTTCTCTCACCGACGAGCTCCGCCGCTGATTCAACATGCTGAATTGGCTGAAAAGCCTCCAACACGGGCAGATTAGAACCGACGGTACGGGACACATCGGAAAAACTAGGCCGACAGACGCTCACCGACGGCCCCAAGCTGTCCAACGGCCAACCGGGAAATACACTTTCAGGGAGTGAGCTCAGAAGATCAAAGCTGGAGTCAGCATGTGGTTAGCCTCTAGCATAGAGACTGGAAGTAATGAGAAACAGTTAGAGAGTAGTTAGAGGTGGTGATAGCCACTGGCTGTCTTGTTAGTTTCATCCACACACAAACAAATGGAAGAACTAGTTTGTGTTTTGAGGGGGAGTTATGTGCTGCAACTATTTCTTGAGTGGCTTCTTGTCACTGGCCCCAGCTGTTGTAGAGAGCCGTCACCACGGAGACGCTGCACCGTAGAACTGTGCAAAACACAATTATATTCCAAAAAAAACATTAGAATATTCTAAGAAATTTCACATAGCCCCCCTCCTTTCCAGAAATATCCTCACTCAAGCTTTCAAAAATTCAAGAAAAAAGTCCTGGGAGAGGTAGAAATACAAGAGCACACACACATTCTCATGCATGATTTCAATTCCACCTCCATGAACCCAAAACATTCACAAACACCCACACACACTCTCTCCACAGACACACACACACACACACACTGTGTTGCTCTGAAGAGGCTCTTCGCCGCGTGCAGCTGCTTCGCCGCAGCTCGTTAACGGCGGCTCGTCTCGTTGGTTGCCTGGAGACGGTGACTCATGTAAACACAGTCAGCCTGTATGTGGCGTTAATTGATTTCTGTTATGATATACAAACTTGTCCTGAAGTGAGATTTTTTCACAGGTTCTTCTTGTCGTCTTTTTTATCTCTTCTTCTCACCCTCTCTCCTGTTCTGTTTTTGACACCAGTTATCTTTAATGAGTCTCAATAGGAGATACAGTAAGATAAACGCAAGATGTAACCTGCCTTCTTTGCCTTCGTACTGCAAAATACAAACAAGCACAAGCCAACTTTTTTTTCTTCCATCATTACACCCTTCCCTGATATATCTATTTGTTAAAGCAGCAGTAAGTAGAATTAAAGCAAATATGATTTAAAAAAAGTTATTTTTATAACTATATCCTGACAGTAGTGCATGAGACAGGTAAAACAGGTGTCTCTGTGTCCTCCGGTGTCCTCCGGTACTCGTAGCGGTATCTGCAAGATTTCACAGACCGGACGAAAACAACCAATCAGAGCTGAGCTGGAGCCTTGCCGTCTCTGAGCAGCTGTCAATCACTCGCGAACTCCGATCAAACGTCAAACTAGGCAGCGCTGATCAAATATGAATCAATATTCTGTTACTGTAATGTGTATTTCTCGCCTCAAATGTTTTCAGAAACATCTCGTAGTGTACTGTTTAGCTGTAAAATGAGAAAGTTTGTGACCCGGCAGCCGTGTTGAGATCAGTTGAGGAAATACCAAGCACCGCCCACCAGCCGGAGCAAACTTTTTCTCACTTTTTCTCATTGTTAAACTACCAAAAAGCTTTTATGTGTTAACACTCATGAGTATATTTTCTCACACCACTGGTGATGAAAATGTAGCTCACGTAAGAAAGGTAAAGTCACACAAAGCTTTTTGAAAAAGTTTGAGGAAAAACAAGAATCAAATATTGAAGGCCATGCAAGCTCCTTTCTCAGATTTTCACTCCAGAGTATGTGACACCTCCTCGCTTTCCAAAAACTAACAATGAGAGACTGTAGTGGTGAAACTTCTGATATTGTCCCCTAGAGGCTGCAGTGTTCATTACAGCCACAATATGAAAGTGTCGGACCGAGCAAACAACGTACTGATTTAGCTATTCTCTGAGTCTTACCAGCCGTGGGAGTCATGCATAAAAACTCACTAATGGTATATCACTCTTGGTTCACCTGTACTTCCAAACAATGAGCTGTTAACCTCCGCAGCCTTTTTCCAGTGCAGCCGTACATGCATTATTTGCCGCTGCCCCTGGAGTCATTGACCAGTTTTAGCTTGTGACCATGGCAACCACAGAAACCACACTGGGGGAAACAATGGAGGAGCTAATTGTAAACGGTTGTCTGAGTTCTCTGAGTAAAACACCTCTTCATTATGTGAATGGTTAAAGGGATAGTTTGGATTTTATTTAAGTGGGTTTGTATGAGGTACTTATCCATAGTCATTGTATTATGTTATGACCCTGAGTGATAATGTGTATTTTTATTTTGAGTGGTTGTGTGCTGTTTAGTTGCAGGTGGTGGCTGGCGATTGGACCGGAGGCTGATGTCGCATACTTTAAAATGGTAGCCGCCGAGGCCGGCTTTACTCCCTCTTCTCCCAACCAGACCGCGCTGCCAAGTGTCGCTTCGAGTGTGTACTTTGTATTATCAAATGTAAATGTAGTCTGAAAAGCAGTCCTGGTAGTTGTAGGGGTGGGAAGCCCTTTCTGTTGATCCTTTTTCTCTTGTGTTTACACAGACATGTCCACTTTATGATAATCACATGCAGTTTGGGGCAAGTCATAGTCAAGTCAGCACACTGACACACTGACAGCTGTTGTTGCCTGTTGGGCTGCAGTTTGCCTTTTTATGATTTGAGCATATTTTCTATGCTAAATGCAGTACCTGTGAGGGTTTCTGGACAATATTTGACATTGTTTTTGTTCTAATTTTATCAAATATATTCCTAATTTTTTTTATTTGCTAATATCCAGGCCCGATCGTATCCATTCCCAACACCATTAAAACAAGAGTGGCAAACAATTAGTCACTTCTTGATCACAGTGCTGCTGATTAAAGCAGTTGGGTTTTTCTGTTTTGTTCTGTTTGTTTTTTGCTTTTTTTAAGTGTCCTTCGGATGACACTAGTGCAAAGGTCATGGGGTCATTCAAATCTAACGTTCATCCTCTGGGGAGCAGGAATAGGGTCTGTAAATTTCACGACAATCTAGTTGCAGAGATATCTTGTTATGAGATATCATCATCACATTTCAACTTATCCAAACTGAGAAATGTCTCATTGTCCTTTTTTTACTCAGGCTTGGACCTCAGTAATGGTTACGCTATTTGCAGCTTTGTCTCACGTAATATTTTGTTCAATCGGAATCATAATGACTTACAACATCAGAATTTGCTTCACGTCCTGGAACTCCAACATTGCAAACAGTAAGAACATCCACATCACAGTTTAGTCATCAAGCTGGCTATTGGATTATTCAGTTCATTATTCATGACAAATTCCTTTTTGTGATTCTCCCACAGTCTTTCTCCGCGGTGATGTTGTTGATTTTATTGAGAGAATTTGGGCCAGTTGGGGATAAAACAGTGGTCAGTCGATTGATTGATTTTCTGAAGAAAAACACGATGGTGATACATGTTAAAGTGGCCTTGGACAAACTATTTGGGGATGTCTTTACCAGGGACAATGCAGAATACAACTTAAATACAACATTTCTCTTTATTTTTATTTTTTTTTATTTCGCCGAAATGCCTTCACACACGGAGGCTCCGTAGTCCGAACCAAGATGACAAACTTTATTACTTCTTTCCGCAAATGCAAAATGGGAAAAGAAGTTGCGCTTTTAATTTCCTGATTAAAATCTGTAATCTTAATTCAATTTGTGAATCCAGTTTTTTCTTTTTAAACTGCATTTTCAAATAGAATTTTAAATTCCATTATTTATTCATGAATTCATTCATGTATTTTTTTAAATGATGTACTTATTGACTGTTTTATCGTGTTTTTGTAAATCCCTTTCTAACTTGAACTATTTATTGATGGATTAATATTTCAATTGTAAATTATTTTCATAATTATTTTAATTTTCTTTAATGTTAAACACTTTGTAATTTAGTCCTTTTATTCATAGATTAATAAATAATGCCTATTTTTATCATCCAATTAGTTATTAATCAATTAAATGCTTCATTATTATTTACGTGACTCTCGTGTGCAGTGAGTTAGTTCATCCTTCTCAAATCTACATGAACAAATTGAGCTTCATCTTCAGTCGTCTGTTCCCTGAGCGGCCGCTGAGTCTTGGCTCTGTGTTTGCTGGCACTGTCCGCTCCAAATTTGTTTAATTTTGTTTTTCAGTCCACTTTCCTTCCTCCGTCCTGTCTGTCTGTCACATAGCTTTCAGTTTAGTTTTCCCTCAAAAACAAGTTTTTCTTTTTATTAAACCCTGCAGGCTTTCTATGTGCCTCCCACTCTATATTTTTTAGTTTTTCTTCTCTCTATGTTTTCTTTTCTTATCTCCATTTCTTTTTGTGTAAATAAAGTGAATATGAAGCCCTAAAACTTTCTTCTCTTCCCATCAGGGAATCGTCACTTTTACTGTGAATATGACGAGAGGTAGAAGTTTAAGGGTTTTAATGTTTTTAGATGTTATATTGAATATAAGTTACCTTAGTTTTCCTATAATGTTTGTGTTTCTTATTTCTTTCCTTATTATGTGTAAAATTACAGTTTTTGTAATCTTATTTTATTTTAACATTTTTGTCTTCTAGGGTTTATAAAGCATTTACCGAACAGTGAAATAAATAATAATACAAATTAAATAATATTAAATGTGCATCTTTTTTTCTAGGACCAAGGTCAACAGGTTCATAATGAGGCGTGAAACCAGTTAGAATTCATTTTCACGGGGCATTAGTGACGGACACCGTGGTAATGGATTGTGATTGGTCCAACAGATGATCTCAGGCTGACATGTGAAAGTCAAGACTGTAACTGACAACCCATTCTCACTTCCAACTCGTCAAATACCGCAACTTGGGCATTTCCCCCGGCATCGGATACCTGGACGGGCTGCACACCCTACACGCTTGTCACGGTCTAGCTGCCCTTTTTGTTAAGACTTTATATCTTTCATTATATCTTTTTAGTGGTCTCTGATTTTGTCAAGAGGATTTTGTTTTCTAGGTTTTTGACCCACCGTGTGTCATGTCTGGTATTACTTCCTGCTTTTGAGTTTTCCTGCCTTAGATGATTGTTTGCCTCGCCCAGATTTTTTCCACCTGTGTCCAATCATCCTGCTCTCCTTTCTGTATTTAGTCTGTGTGTTTCATTGTCAGTTCCTTGTCGCTCCACATGTGATGTGTTTCACCCTTAGGAGAGTTTTTTTTCCCAGTGTTCTGAAGGTCAAGTTTTCTCCTTGTGACTTTACTTTCTGGAATGGCTTTTTTGTAATGTGCTTGCCGGACCAGCTGCATTTTTGTAGATAGTAAGTTGTTCTGTTATTAAATCATTGCACTTTACTTGGCTGCCTCCTCATCCTACCTGTGTTTGGGTCCAAGCCTGTGTTATCCTGACAACCTGACAACGGTGTTATTGGCTGAGGGGTTAAACCCCCACGTGGGACACAAAGACACTTTGAAGACACCCAGAAATGTCCCGAACACAGCAAAATAAGAAGGGAAGAGAAAATACAGGCCGAGGGCTGCAGGGTCTCTGTAGATACAGACACACTTCTAGTGGGTCATAATTAAACTATGTTTGAGGTATGGTTCGGGTTAGGAAACGACAACTCTTGGTTAAGGTTCGGGAAAGATTGTGGTTATGGTTAATAAAAAGAGGAACATCAATTGCACGTCTGTGACGGGACATGAACGTCTAACGCTACCAACCACTTCCACTGGCATTGGACATAATTATCGGGTGCGCATTCGTCCAGTATGGATGTAATTCTAAGGAAACTGGAGTGGGAAGGCAGCCCTGGTGCTCATCCAAGCACATCCCCTGCCTGCACTTTTAAAACTTCCTCTTCGCCAGAGTGTCTCTGTGTCCGCTACCAGACCTCTGCAGCCAGTCCAGAATACTGCTGCCCATCTGGTAGCTGGTTTTCCCCACACCACTCCCATTCACTGGCTCCTTGTTGCAGCTCACATCAAGTTAAAGATTCTGGTGCTGCTCTCAGTCGAAGCTCCGCTCTGCACCACAGTGGTGGTATGAACTCCCCGCTGAGTCGCTGCCATCTTCCACCGCAGGCTGAAAACCCTTTTCAGACTACACCTCAACACGGCATGCTAGCGATTACTAACCTGTCATTTCTTTAAAAATAAGAAAAAAAGAAAGGCAGAAGCTCTGAGCATTTCTGCTTTTGGTTTCTTGTTTGGAAGGATGCATATAGTATGGCACGACATCTACCTTTTGTTCCTATTGGGTTTGAATTCACTTATTATAAGTAGGGATGTCACTGGTGTTACCAATTACACCAGACATTTAATATGACGGTCAATACGATCTTTGTGGCTGTGTGTCTGGCTTCTCCGGTCCAGCTTTTTGCTACAGGGCCGGTCTACCTGGCAACGCTGCGCCCGCGAACACCAGCTGTGACCGCTCTGTCCTCCTCACGGCGATTGCTTCATTAGCGTTGTGGTTCTCTTATAGTATTGGGTTTAAATCTGAAATATTGCCAAATAAGCGCGTTTGCTTTTCACTTCGACACCAAAGCAACAAAGGCATCTGCCAAATGAATGTAATGTAAACCTCAGTTAAAGGGACTGTATGTAACTTTCTACACGTAGAAATCGTTTTATATTGCCAATGTGTGAACAGGTTGTAACCTAACCTAAAAAAAGAAGACCTTCCACGTCTTTCTGGTTTCCTCTATCAGCCCATAGACTGCTTTTAATGTGAAGAGCCTGTTTTTCCGGATGAGACATCATGCACGCTCGCTCCGGAGCGAGCAACGTTGTCGACTCCGGCCCAGGAGACCAAAACTACGGTTTCTCCCCTGTGCCTTCTGACCACGGTCTGGAAGTCGAAGCAGGAAAAGTTCACACTAGGATCAACATCTGCCGGGTCTTACATTCATGTAGGGACCTTCGTTTGGTTAGCTAACATTACTGCCAAGCATGTAATTCTGATTCTTACAAAGAGTCTCTTTAAACTCAGCCCAGGATCCCTTCGGAATTACATCCATATTGTGCGATTACCACCGTATTATTATGATTAAACTGTTGAATCTTAAACTGCAGCTCATTTAAAAACCTCAGCCACATAAATAGTTGTTTTTGTTGTTTGTCAGTGTACCAAAATGTACTGCTGTTGTTTTGTTTTCATTTGGCATCTACGTGCTAAACTCAGTGTTTAACATACACACACACACACACACACACACAGTTTGTGTCCCATTGTTTTGCTGATATAATTGTGTTGCTGTTGTGTTGTATTTTCAATTTAAAACAAAAACAAAAACAGGCGAGCTGGATGAATAATTCATTTACCATCTGTGTGTGTGTGTATATGCTTGTGTGTGTGTGTGTGTGTGTTCGTGTGTGTGTGTGTATTTGTGTTAATCCCTTCAGTTTTGCTGCTGATTTCCTTCGTCAAGCGTGAGAGAGTAATTAATCAGATCTGAAATGAGATTCTGGAATTAAAACCATCGAGTGTGTGTATGTGTGTGTGTGTGTCTCCAGTTTAGCCCTAATGAATTCTGACAGGCAAATTATATCAGCTTCCTCCTCATCATCATTTCTCTGCTGCATCTCCTCTCAGTCTTTCCTCAACACGTTCCTCTTTTCTCTTTCTTTCTTTCTTTTCATCCTGTATCCTTGTCCTCTCTCATTAGTCTTATTCTTATGACGAACAGACTGAATGAAGGTTTACGAGCCTGACGCATTCAGATGATTTGGTTTTATTTGCTGCTGATGTTAAGTTCAAGGTTAATTTTACACTAATATAGTTCCCACTGTTTCTGTGAAATGTAGTTAAACTATTATACGTATTATGACAGGAAGTGATTATATAGTACATGGCACATGGCAGGTGTGTTGGACCCCTGACCTCATCACAGCTCCCTTGAGTTTATTGTAAAACAAAAACAGCTCCTCAGAGATGCAGTTAACAGTCTGAAGTATTTCCAGCCACAAGCAGTGCCTGTGTGAGGTGATGACACACACAAACGAACATTGCTTCGCCTCTGTTAGATCAGCGTATTGAGCTGTGAAATGACATTTGTATTGGAGGACAATCGTTTATCCGTCACGGCAACACGCAAATAGCGGCGTCTTCATCGCAACAACTGAAAATAAACAAACAACAAAGATGAATTAAACAAAGTAAAGCCCCACCTTACTACACCTACACACTCGGTTGATGTGTGGAGGAACAAAAGTCGCTCACTCTGGATATCGTTAGTTTGTCCCAGGCACACCTGAAAACACCACACAAATTAACTGAAATACAGTATTTTAGTCACACTGACAGTACTGCCAGGAGTTGTAGTTGTTGCCTAAACCTAAAGAAGTTGTAGTTTTGTTGCCTAAACTTAAAGAAGTTGTAGTTTTATTGCCTAAACCTAAAGAAGTTGTAGCTGTGTTTCCTAAACCTAAAGAAGTTGTAGTTTTGTTGCCTAAACCTGAAGAAGTTGTAGTTTTGTTGCCTAAACCTAAGGAAATTGTAGTTCTGTTGCCTAAACCTAAAGAAGTTGTAGTTGTGTAGCCTAAACCTAAAGAAGTTGTAGTTTTGTTGCCTAAACCTAAAGAAGTTGTAGTTTTATTGCCTAAACCTAAAGAAGTTGTAGTTGTGTTTCCT
>CAKAKR010032831.1:0-38275 GCA_916700685.1 Adelosebastes latens | reverse complement strand
GACATACTATACTAAGGTTTCTTTCGACATACTGTAGTATGACGTTTCTTTCGACATACTATACTATGATGTTTTTTACGACATACTATACTATGACTTTTTTTCGACCTACTGTTGTGAATTTTTTTCTCTTTTTTTGAAATACTAAACTATGACTTTTTTTTCAACATACTGTTCTAGGACATTTTTGACATACAATACCATGACTTTTTTTCAACATACTATGCTATGACTTTTTTTCAACATACTATACTATGACTTTTTTTCGACCTACTGTTGTGAATTTTTCTCGACCTACTGTTGTGAATTTTTTTCTCTTTTTTTGAAATACTAAACTATGACTTTTTTTTCAACATACTGTTCTAGGACATTTTTGACATACAATACTATGACTTTTTTTCAACATACTATACTATGACTTTTTTTCGACCTACTGTTGTGAATTTTTCTTCTCTTTTTTTGAAATACTAAACAATGACTTTTTTCTTCCGACATACTATACTATGATGTTTTTTGCGACAGACTATACTGTGACTTTTTTTTCAACATACTGTTCTAGGACATTTTTGACATACAATACTATGACTTTTTTTTTACACACTACACTATGACTTTTTTTCGACACACTGACTTTTTTTCGACATACTATACTATGACGGGTTTTTTTGACACTTTATAATATGACTTTTCTATTGTCATACTATACTTTGGCTTTTTTTCCCGACATACTATACTATGACGTTGTTTTTTTATATATACTATACTGACTTTTTTTTTGACAGACTATACTATGAATCTTTTTTGACATACTATACTATGACTTTTTTTTCAACATACTATACTAGGACTTTTTTTATTGACATACTATACTATGACTTTTTTTTTCGACTTACTATATTATGACTTTTTTATTGACACTATAGTTTGACTTTTTTTGACATACAATACTATGACTTATTTTCAACATACTTTACTATGACTTTCAGCTTCACCCTTCCATCTCAATTTAATTTTCATTCATCATCTACTTTAACAACTGTCTGTTGAGCTGACCTGTCAGAGGGTTTGATTTTTTTCTTTTGAAGATGCAAAAAAAAAGACATAGGCAGACATATTTTTGTGTTGATATCTTTATATTGAAATTCATGAAGTATACACAATGCATCCTACACTATTACAATTTCCACACGTTGATAATGTTTTTGTTGTTGGATGATAAAGCTACGTTTTGGCATTTAATTAACCAAACAGCAGTCTGACTTGAGAAGCTTGGAGCAAAATAAACATGAAACCATAAAACATCGTTGTGGATTAAACTGTAGCACGGCAGCAGGTTGGTAGGTACAAGTAGGCAACATTAGTTATAGTAACAGAGTAGAAAATCATAAACAAAAACTCAATTATTTTTTTTTAATGTTTGTTATATACAACCCAGTGCCTTTAGAGGAACGGCCCTTTGTTTCTTTCAACTTCATCAGGACCTTTCCTCTGACATCACCAGTAGATTTCAGCCAATCAGATTCCACTTTCAAGTTAGATGCAATTTACAGTAACAGGCTGGCTAAAGAAATATAGCTTTCTCTGAATTTGTTTTCTTCTTCAGTCTAATCTGATCAGTAAAGTATGAAGAGAAATTGGTTGTTGACCCCCCCTTTCTATTCAGCTAAATATGAAAACACACACAAGCACTTTTTAACCCCCCCATCCCCTCTGGACTGATTTAGAGTGCATGTCAGTTTGACCCCTGCTTTGACCTCTAATGACATCCCTCTGAAGTCCTACGACTGACAGTCTAACTCCTGTGATACTGATAGACACTTAAGGTGCAGAGTTTCACTTCTGGTAGTTGACAAGTGTCTTTTGTTTATGTGACTTTTTTTTAACAGTGTGTGTACAGTATACACTCAGTGGCCACTTCAATATTTCAACCCCTCTCAGTACTGGGCCACTTCTGCTTTTGCCTCTCGGACACATTGAATTATTTGAGGCATGAATTCATCAAGGTGTTGAAAATATTTCACAGGGATTGGGCTCCACGCTGGTTCGATAAAGTCGATCAATTCCTGCAGATTGCTGGAAGCTGTGAGACGCCTGTGTTGTGGTTATCCTGTTCCGCCTCATCCCAAAGGTGCTCCTACTGAGCCGAGTGCAGGCAGCTGGAGTAAACACAAGTTTCTGTCATGTTACTGAATCTATCTTGAGATGATGAGCGCTTTCACGCGGCAAGGAAGAGATGCACCTGATGCTGAGAAAAAAACGCCTTTTTAATGCCAATTCTGAACATGCCCTTTTATTATTTTTGCTATAAAATGACCAAACGTCTTGACCTTGTCTGCATGTTTCTCACAGACAACTTTAATAAGCAGGTGTCCCTAATGAAGTGGCCACTGAGTGTTTGTTCTGTACCCATTTGTATATAAGATGAACAGTGTACTTCAGTGTTTGTGTGTGTGTGTAGTGGTAAATGAGACTCAAAAGGTCTGACTCAAGTGTTTAGAATAAACACAAGGCCTGCCAGCCTGCTCAGCAAAGTATCAAACATGACCTTACCAGTCAAGGTCAGAGGTCAAAGATCACAGAGCTGCTGGCGCCAGAGTAGGGATGGGGGTTTTAAAGGTGTGTTCAAGTGCAGCAGGAATTACAACGTTCTGTGTATGCGTGTGTGTGTGTGCTTTCCATTTTGACTTTACACTTCTCCTAAGCGATGATTATAGTTTGTAACGAGCATTGCACCACTCTGGGGTTTTAACAGTGTTCTAACATACATACACTTACTGTATAATACATGCAGAGGTTTGCATGGTTTGGAGCTTTTTTAGTTTCTTTGTGCTGGGACATCCAAACCAAACAAACCCCAACCATGTTTTAAGTTTGAAATTTGATGTGAGGAAAGTTTTTATATATTCATATCCGTTAGCATCATCTTCATCGACCTTCATATCAAGGCTTTGTCAGCAAACTTTTCTTTAGCATCATTCATATACACATTTGAACATTAAAGGAAACTAGACAACAAGGGAAAACTTTTTTTTTCCCCTTACATGCATGCACACACTCATAACCTTAGTGCTTTTTTCTTTCCCTTGGACTTCCACACGCCGTCTCACCCTCTTTTATACACACACTTTAACATTATTTCAGTCAATTATTGAAGCATTCAAACACATTTTTTCAGTCTCGCTCACATGAACACACACACCTCACAGTCAACACAAAACAAAAAAACATGCGTGCTTACACACACACACACATATGCTCATTACATAAGCACATTCATGAACATACATAGAAAAAGAAAGATGTTGTTCAACGTAAATTAGAAAAAGCTCAGTTTTGAAAAGGCGTCTCTATTAGCTCTTGTACCTAAAACAAAGATTTTACAGGGACTGGTTGCTTTGTGCCAGTAGTTTAGAGGGGAGCACGCAGAACAGTAAGGAAGGACGGAGTGTTTTCTTCTCTATCCCGTCGGGACATTAACAGTTCAGATGTCCTACCTTCCTTCTGCGGTTCTTTAATATCAGCAGTACAAAGACAGAAATAAATGAAGCATTTCTTTTTTACACTTTCTGTGACCGGTGGAAGCACATTGTGTCTCTGGGGAAAGTGGTAGCGTTGCACTTCATCGCATGTTTTTCAACCCCTTCTCATCAGCACATTTGGCTGTAGTCATTCGGGGTGGAGGAGAAGAAGAATAAATGGATGGGGGTGATTAGATCAGGAGCAGTGGGAACAAAAAGGACATTCTTGATAAGACGAACAAGTAACACAGTATGTAGTAATGGTCATCCTGGGATTTAACGGTCAATGTTCAAGTTAAAGTTATGGCCCGATGGGTTAAGTTAGGCGTCCAGAGGTTTCAGCGTGGTGAGTTGCACTGAGCTCCAGACATGGTCTGGGTAAAACTGGATGATGGGGTTATCAGGTTAGGTGGTCTCCTTGCCCTGGGTCCCAGTGACTGTCTTGATGGAGCTGAGCGTTCGGTTGAACCAGGTCTTCTTGGCGGCCTGCACTTCGTTTAGGGCCAGACCCAGGTGGTGCTCCAGGTCCTGATTAAAGAGGAACAAGAACTATCACTATCACAGAACAGGGGTCGAAACAAGTAGTGTTGAGTGTGTCACTGCAACAAAGGCCAGTATAGCCGACTCTGTGTGACTTAAGGTCTGTCTGTTGAATGGCTTCAACATTAGCTAGATTGGTCGTGATGGGAGCAGAACTAGTATGACTCAAGTTATATTACAACTCAATAATTATTTATGAACGACTTTCATGTGTCAATCGTGTTTGATTTGGGCCAAAACTGTGTGTTAGTACCTGGATTTTGCACTCAGCCTCAACCAGCTGCAGTTTGGTCTGGGCTAGTTCCAGCTCCATCTCTCTCAGCTGGTTCTTCAAATCCTCCTTCTCCTCATCTGTCTCCTCAGTCCCCCCAGCAGATGCTTTGGTCACGACCCGCACACGACCCTCTTTGTTGAAAAGACTACTGCACTTCTCACAGCCTTCCACTTTAGACTAAAGAAGGATAAAAGACAGAGCGATAAATTAAGAGGAAAAACAAGGTAATAACTGACATCTTTACACTGGTCGCTTGAATACATTTAAAACTTGAGTTGAGTAAATACAGACAGAAAAAAAGTAGAATGATGTCGGGGGTAAATGAAAAATGTTAAAGAAAAATTCTACATTAAGGAAATATAGACCAGTAAGTGATGAATGTTTTATAGCATACTATAGCATACTGTGACAGAAAGTGATGGTATAAAACAGTATGTGGAAAAAAACAAGTCATATAGTATGTCGAAAAACAGTTTAGTATGTCGAAAAACAGTTTAATGAAAAAAGTAAAAAAAATTAAGTCATAGTATAGTATGTCATAAAAATGTCACAGAAATAATGTACAAAACGTTATAGTATGCAATAACAAACGTCATAAAAAAAGTAAGACATTCTCGCCTATGACTTTTTGTGATATACTTTTCTATGATTTTTTTTATGACCGTATATTATGAGGTTTTTATTATTATACTATACTATGATTTTGACAATATGATGACAATGACAATATATAATCAACATTTTTATGGCATACTATTCTATTTGTGTGTCTAAACTAAATGCAATTATATGCAGCCCCGCAATTCTGTGAGGGGCCCCGTTTATCTTTTTGCAGTTGAGATATGTTTATAATTTGAGGAGAGAGACAGTGCTCTGCTTAGTTACTGAAGCATGGCAGCTCATTAGTGTAGTTGCTATACAAGCCAACCATTCTCTCCATCTTCAGTCAGGGCTGCGCTCGACCCTGCCCTTTTGTCAAAGAGCTCTATTTGGGTTCCCTTGTATGTGATGAGCTATTATTGGGCACAGAGCATTTGTGCAGGCAGCAACAGAAAATCACTGCGAACAGAGCCACACTGACTGTGCTAGTAGAAGACAACACCCCATTAAGGTATTTTTACTTGTCATTTTCTAGTGTTAACTCATTTAAGTACCTATCACTGTGGGAGTGGGACATTATTTTTGCCAGATGATCTAAACTACACTGCAGGTGTAAAAAATACTCAGCCTCAGACTAATCCAAGATAATACTACTGCAGCACAGATACATACATACAATTGATAGTATTAGTGTTCCTGCCTCACTGGCTCCTATGTTTGGCTCATAGTAAACTTCCTAAATGCAATGCAGGCTGGGTCCTCTTTAGTAGGTTTACTCCTTTGAGTTTTGTTGAGATATTCCCTCAATATTAATATTTCATAACACTATTACATTTCATTTGCATTAAACTGTCAACTGGCATTAAAGCTGAATAGTAATTATACATGTTTGCAGGCTCATCACTGCAGAAGTGGATGAGAGCATTAATGAAGCGCCCGAGCTGAAATTGTTTCCGTTGTCACTTTAAAGAGTTTTAGTGAATAAGTATGTCAGTGTATTATTTAAACATTTCTAATTAACACTGTTGTAACTTACAATTATATATTATTCACTGCGCATCACTGTTCCTCTACTTGAGTTATAAATGCAATTGCTAACAGAACAAAAAATGACAAACAAGATGATAGACTTGCAGACATTTACCTCTACACACAGAGAGAGAGAAGCCACGCTACATCCTTTACAGGACTTGTCCTTGGTGCAATAAACCTTTTGTCTGTCCTTTTGTGAGTCCTTGGGCAGCCCTGACAGAGCTCTCTGCCAAAATGGCATTTCTCCCTGCTACAGTCTAAACAAACAGTTCGCCAGCCAAGTGTGCGAGTGCTGGAAGTGAGATGCTCGGCCCTGGCTCCTTGGCCTAACTCCTCATTCTTCCCCAAAAGCTTTGATTACACTACCAGGCAGGACAATGAGATGGCAACATAGTTACCGACATGCCTACAAACTCAGGAAGTAAGAGATCAAAACTGTTCTGTGCATTTAAGGCTCTGACGTTCTAAATGGAGGTAGCAGCTGATTCTAATATTGTTATAGCGTGTAGTGAGTCAACCATGCATCAAATCTACAATGATTGTAGAGAATCTGTGATGCATGAAATACAAATTTAGAAGTTATGTACGGTAAATAAAGCTCTGTAAAATATATTTGGGGGTTTTTCTGACAAACTATACTACAGCATTTTAATTACATTTTTGTGAAACACTATAATGTGACTTTTTATGGCATACTATACTATGACATTTTTATGACTTATGGCATACTACACTATCATTTTGTATGACTTTTTTTATGGAGGACCACAAGAGTCACGTTAATAGTAATAAAGCATTTGATTGATTAATAACTAATTGTTGAAATAAAAAGAAGCATTAATTTGTTTTCAAATTGATTGATTAATCTATGAATAAATGGACTAAATTACAAAGTAATTAATTATTTGACATTTTAATGGGCAATTAAAAGAAGAATTATAAAAATAATTTACAAATGAAATAATCCATCAATAAATAGTTCAAATTAAAAGGGGATTTACAAAAACATTTTAAAAGAGTCAATAGTCATTTAATGGATTAATATTTCATTTGTATATTCTTTTTATAATGTTTCTTTTTAATTGCCCATTAAAATGCCATTTGCCAATGCCAATTTAGTCCATTTATTCATCGATTAATAAATCAATTTGTAAACAATATTATTTATTTTATTTTATTTTTCATTAGCTATTAATCAAATGCGTTATTACTATTAACATGACTCTTGTGGTCCTCCATATTTTATATACTATATGATGACTTTTTTATTACTTTTTTGTTACATACTATACTATGACTATGGATGTTAATTAACCGATTAACGCTATCGCTTAAACGGTTAAAAGAAATATTAATAATTAATTAAAAAACTGAGCAAAACTCAGAGGAGCGGCTTGTCACTAAAAAAGAAAAGCTGGTCCACCTTAACAGCCCACCTCAAGAGAGTCTGAACCGGCGTTGCAAGATACAGGAAGTTGGCTTGAGCTGAGGAGCTGTAGCATTTATCCACCGACAAATAAACTGTACACACACTGCTACAGCCACCGACAACCCCACACTCACCGCCGCCACACATATGCGGTTTGTCGGATACTCGCTATCGTTACGTCGGGCGACAGAGTCTCGTTAAGTCGGGCAGACACACAGCTGACAACCTGCTAAACTGAACTAAATGATGCAGTGGTGGTGGCGGACTTTTACTGGGAAAGTGGCTGCATATGTCCGCGACAATACACGCAGCACCGTGGCTGCTACAGTAACTCTACCGGACGGGTGAACTGGGGACTCAGTTGTCTGTTGTGTTCTTACACTGCAGCTGGCGCACCGCTGCATGCGACGCACTAATTTTGTCGGTTAACGGTTAATAATAGGTTAACGAGGGTCAGTTATCGGTTAAATTATTTTTTCAAAATTAGCATCCCTAACTATGACTTTTTATGGCATACTATACTATGACTTTTTATGACTTTTTTGTGACATACTATACTATGACATTTTCTATGACATACTATACTTTGACATTAAGTCCGCACTTTAACTGTAAAAGACATATACATTCATACATTTGTCGCCAACAGCACAGCTCTGTTATGATCCAGGCTGTTAATCTACTGTTTTCTGTTTGAGTGCACACAGCAGTGTTTTGAGGTGTGTGTTTGTGTGTAAAACTCACCCGGATTTTCTCCAGTTCTCCTCGGTTGGCTGTCTGTTGTTTCTCCAGTCGTTCACTCAGCTGAGAGCAGATCTATATGAACCAGAGACGGAGGCAGTTGTTCAGAAAGGGTGTTCAGTTACTGTGTTTTCAGACTGCCATTAACGTGATCGACAATTCACCCAAAGTCCATTGAATTTGTACTTAGCCATTCAGCGTGACAGCTATTGTATCTAGAGCTGCACTGTGTTGGTTAGCTAAAGATAAATGAACTAAAAACATAATAGAGATGCAGTAGTTTGTAGTGTTTTCAAAAATATTGAAGTATCAATACATATCGATACTGAATATTCTCCCCAAACACATCAGAGACTGCACCAACCGGTCCACTAAATCACTAATCAAAACTCATCTTTTTAGAACTGCTTTTAATGAGTGATTAATGTTGTGTTTTATATATAATGCTGTTTTTATTTATAATCATTTTAACTGTGTGGTGTCTTTGAGTTTTATGAAAAGCGCTGTATAAATAAAATGTATTATTATTGTTATTATTATTTATATTTGAAACAGTTTCAATGCTCATTTTCTGCAGTATCGATACATACGGGAGTTTAGAACATTTGATCAAATAAGGTTGCAGGATGAAATAAATTTGGAAAATAAAAAATTTGATTACATGAATATATCAGTCAATCTATGTAATTAACGCCTTTTAACTGGGGGGAATAAAAAAACTCAATCACCCACCATTTCCTTCTACCCCAAAAGCTTCTAGTATTTTTTTTGTTACAGTGCAGCTACGACGTAATGGGATGAGGAAACACAATATGTAACCTCATGAAACCAAATTCAAACAGCGAAGTGTATTGTTCCACTGAGATAAAACAGCTATTTTGATTTCTGCCTATCCTCTGACCATACCACTCTGCACAACCTTGTCTCTCCCTTGTTTGTGTTTATTTGTAAATCAGTCTTTGTGGCGGAGACTTCATCCTCTTACTCCTAAGTCCATTAGTGGTGTCTTAAGGTCCTGCTTTTCCAGCAGGGCTCACCGAATGCACACACGAGTATGCATGTGCGTCCTTAAATACACCCCCAATCTCTTTTTCTCCTCTTTCTATACCTATAACCCACAGCTACAAACACGCTGACAGACGCACAAACACACACACACACACACACACCCACGCACACGCTTGTGCTCTAGCTTGCCGACAAACAGAGAGATCGATGTGACATGAGTCATCCTAACGGGAACATCGGGTTATCCCACCTCTCTGTAGACAGACGATCTAGCTCTCTATCTGTTCCTGCTCTCTGCATATCGCTCAGATTCCCTGTGGCATACACCGAATCGCTCTTCATCCTTCTCCTTTAGAGATCAATCTATACATCCATCTGTGTATCTTTAGCTAAGCAGATATCCATCTCTCTCTCCTCCTACATATCTTATCTTTTTTCTCCTGTCCTCCTCTCCTTCATTTACTCTCAACTGCAATTACTGAACACATCTCTCTACCTTCCCTTCATCACTACTGATCACTTATATCCCTCTTGATCTTGCATCTCCCCCTTTGCTCCTTTACTCTAACTAGTGCTACTCCATGGCAGGCTGTACATCTTTTTTATTTCGTGAAGCTTTAATTTGAGCTGCTAGCCTTCAATCAGTTTTCTCCCCCCACATGGAAATAGGCATTTTCCTTTCTTAATATTTTTTTCTATAATTTGTAGAAGGGCTGAGAGGGACATGGTGAGGAGGACAGTGTGTTCTGCAGGGATTTTAAAGTCCACGTAAGATGGGGTACATGTCAGCCTACGGTCAGGTGTCCTTATCGCTGTACCATCTGCAAGCAAGCTATCAAGGATTATTTTTGCTGATTTAAATTCAGGATGAACAGGGTTATTGTTTTTCTTAATACTGTTTTTTTTTTTTAAACTTTTATGTCAAATAATAGATTTTGTGCTTGTTTATACTGTATATAGTTCAGGCTATGGGACCCATGGGCCATTTTTTTGTTTTCATGTTTTCTCTGTCTTATTTATTTTAAATTTTTCCACTCAGTATTTTTCTGGTCCAAAGCTGCTTTCAACTTGTTTGATAATAGGATAAAAAAAATATACAATGCATTATTTCTTTTTGTCGTTTTTTTTGTGTGAATTAAAGAAAAGGAAATCCACTTGCTTTTTCCATCTATCTATCCATCTATCTATCCATGTAGGCCTATAGCGTAGCCAGTGATGTTTTTGTAGAGATGCAGTAGGGTCAGATAGCCTATAGATATAACATTAAAAGCGGAAAAACAGATCGTTTTCTGGTTTTAGTTTAATTTCTATTCCAATTTCCGATTTGAAGACGAAAACGGGAAAAGCAAGTGGATTTCCATTTTTTTAATTCACACAAAAAACAAAAAACAAAATAATGCATTGTTTATATGTTTATCCTATCATCAAACAAGTTGAAAACAGCTTGGGATGGACGGTACACGGACCTTGCTGTAGCTTTACTGCCTGTGGCAATTTTGGTTTTCAATATGCATGTATAATGCATGTATAGTGTAAGCAGTAAGCACATGTTATTCTAATAGCTTTATCCCACGTATAACATTTTGTATAAAGCTTAGAACTAGAAGCAATTAAGATGCAATGCTCAATCAAAATATGCTCCGAATAATGTTAGTGTCCAGTGTTAAAATATTTTGAAACTGTAAGAAATAAAATAAATAGAATGCTAACAAGGCCTCAGAGACACAAAGCGCTGGCACATGTCGCTGTCCCTGGCAAGCACCCGGGAGGCCTGAGTGTATCTACACCGGCTCCGCTCCTACAACGGGGATTACAATACGCCACTCGACACTGTTTTTAGCTTCACCATTAACAGACGTTTCTCTGTCCTCGTGAGCTGGAGGGGCAATTAGCGCACAAAGCTTTTTTGGCTCTAATCCCACAAAAGAAAGAAGCTTGGCATTCACAGCCACTGAAATAGGAAAATGCTATTTGAAGAATAATTTGAGTTATCTGGGTTGGAAAACAATGCAGGCTATTTTGGGGAATTCCTCAACTTGTCAATCCCAGAGGATTGAATGCTGCTGTCCTCCCTCTGCTCTCTCCTCCACAGACTTCTGTTCATTTTATCACTCTCTCCATCCATCACCCACTCTTTTCGCTGTCACAAAAATAACTATTTTTTGACGAAGCTCCATTTTCACATTTAGCTCTGCTCAGCTGCATGCTTGCAATGTGAAGGCTGCTTTCACCTATAATACACACAGAGACACACAACCATCAAGTCCACTGATAGCTCTTCATCAGTTTTCAGATCTGCTGTCAATATTTTTAGACTCAGGTGGGGTTAAGGTCTGTTTCTAAATTAGTCCTCTTTCTATTTCTGCGTACCTCCACAGGGAGCGATAGGAGCCGTATTGTTGCATAATGTCTCTGCGCTGATAGTAATAGTACTTGATCTGGGTAGGTTTATATTTAAGCATCAAGTGACAGGATGAGATCTGAAAGGATGAAAATCACTGTAAGAGGAATTTGGAGAGACAGGAACTCAAAATATGCTCACAGGCTCAGTCATCAAAGGCTCCGGGTTCAGCTTAGGGACGTTTCGTAAAATTAGATGTTTCCGCTTCACAAACGAAATGAGTGAACGAAAACAGATCGCTCTTATATTATTTTTAAATATTTATGGCTAGTCTTGCCGCGGTAATGGCTCGATCGGAGCTTAGATCTGAAAGGACGAGCCAAATAAGGAAAGATAAGTGGAGGAGGGGTGCTCAAAGGCTCATCAAACCTCCAGAGTTCAGGATGCGAGTCACGTAAAATGCATCGAAACACACATTAAAGAAACATTAAAATAAACTAAAACTATAAGCCACAGTTATGCAAATATATACCAGATGTTCAGTGAAAAAATATTAAATTACCGTATATTCATTATTTCATGTATGTTTTCTTTGAGATATAAATCAAATAAGTAACCTCAAGCTAATACTTGCAGAGATCACCAACTGTTGGCAGCTTTTGCTGGAGTTCACAAATTTTTCCTTCAGTCTTGTTAAACATTGTGAGTTGTTCATTTTGGGTTAGTGAGTCTTCAATCGAGCAACAATTAAATGTCACTAAATCTTTACATTTTGAATACATGTCCGGCCAAATTCATACGTGGACCTTCAGAATTACTGGCTGTTTGTATCTGATCATCAATCACAAGCTACTAGTGCTGTCTTACTCTGTTCTATATGCACTTGCATGTCCTATTGCATCTTCCAGATCAATGAGCAGCTTTCTGCTCATCTGCTTTAGATTTTAAAGCTTTTCATAAAATTTAATCCACTCAACAAATTTGAATAAATTCTCTTACATAAATAATTGGTGTCCGGTCGCCTTCTTGCTGCTGGAAAACAACAGCAGCTGTACAGAAGTCAGGGGTTTTTAGCTTTTAACCAGAGCTAAGAGGTGACATGTCAACACCTGTTTTGTGTCTTAACACTGACTCCCAGTAGGTTTGAGGATGATTTAAAGATTTTATTGATTACCTTTAAGGCTCTTGATGGCCTGGCTCCTTGCTATACTTCAGACATTTTAGCTCCATATGGACCTGTGTGTAAAACTAGAGCTTGTTACCTGAGGGACCAGGTCTGTGGAGGGACCGGCCTGAGGACGTACAGAAAGGCTGGCTGACTGGTGTCATATTATTTTATTGATTCTTTATTTTATCTATTCTTTTATTCTTCATCTATTTATCTATCTATCTAATTTTATTAGACTTTAGTTTCACTTGATTTGGGTCTATTTTAATACATTTTATTTACCTGTATGGCTTGGTTTTTATTGCATTGTTCTTTGAGAAGCACTCTTATATTTGCTCTACAAATAAGGATTATTATTATTATTATTATTATTATTATTATTATTATAATAAAGTTTTTGATGCTCTAACAACAATTACTTATGGTATTTTGATGGTATTGTAACACTGGAGAACATACTGTAGCTTTTTTTTAGGATACAATAGATGTAACACAAGGATGGGCAAGGATGTGCGATACATCGGAAGAACAGCTCCATGTGATTATGTTCATGTGTATATCTCGCTCCCTCATATTTAAATGTATTTACTTTTCATCATCTTCCCTCTCTTACATTTCTTACTTTTACATTTAATGTATATACCGCATGTACACTTATTAGGATATACATTAATATACTTATATACCGGCACATTGGTATAGTTAAACATTTGTATTTATGTATTGGATGGTGTATTGATCACCATGTTGAAGAGCCTTGGGGATTTGTCTATGCCTGAGCTGGTGGGAGGTCAAGTGGATTGTAGAAGGGGTTATGATGTTGGATCTAAACTGAAAATCTGAAAAAGTTTCAAGGAAACTGGGCTGGGTATGTCACAGTTCACGGTTCTCTATTTCTGTGCTCAATTCTAAAGCATAAGTTTCAGATATATACGGTACATACCTGCTTATATTCTCCAATAATGGAGCCATTCTTCTTTATCTCTGATTCAGACTTGTCAAGCTCTCGTCGGCACATCTCCTTCAGCTGTGGAAACAAACAAACACAGACTGTTAAGGCTGTTGGAGGGCAGAGACCAAGGACAGAAGCCGAGTCAGAGGCCCCAGAGACCGTGAGACTGCCATGACATGTGAGGAAGACAGAGAAAGGTATTGGCAGACCTGAAGCTCGGGGCAAAGTCACACCCTCAACGCAACCTCTATGCAAGCACATAAATCACTCACGGCTTCACCTACACACTCAAGAAGACAGGACACATTTGGAGGACAGCATTGAACACACATGGGAGCAGAGGGCAGCAGGTCTGTCCTTCACCTCAGAGGCATACTTCATCCAACTCAAGAAAATCAACATCAAAGATGGACTGACATCTTTTTGACATTGGAGGTTTGACACAGATGATAGAGGAAGCCCTGGAAATGTTTTTTCCACCTTTTGTATTACATGGACGGAGGCCAAACAATGACCATACAGACAGGGAGAATATGGCACGGACAGATTTAATGACAAAGTGGTTAGAAGACACACTCAAAGAACAATGTAATAAACTAAAAGATATGCCGTCATGCCATGACTCCGCAGGTTTTTATTCCCACCAAAACAAACAACAAAACATTTTTGGTTGTTTTTTTTGGTGCCCCCCAAAGAGGTTTAGCCAGCACCAAAGGAAAATCCTTTATAATAAAAAATATATATTTTTGTAACCAGTTTTGTTAATTAGGTAACTAATAATTTGTTAGTTCTTATTTTATTATAATACTATGCATTTCCTTTCTTTATGATCATGATTATTATTATTTTAACAAATTTCAGTCATTTACTTACTTACCATTATTATTATTATTATTATTATTATTAATAATAAAACTCATATTCTGTTTTGTTTGTTTGTTTGGCTGTTTCCCCTTGCTTTTATCTTATTTTATTAATTTATTTTTTCTTTCTTTCTTTTTCCTTTATTATTTTTCTTTCCCCTCACATAACAATATTACTTTTTGGATTTATGAGTTATTTTGTATCTTGGAGAACAAAGCATATGTATGGTTTTGCTGAGTCAATAAATAAAAAGTTATTAAAAAGAAAAAAAGAAAAAAGTTTTGTTTATTGTGGTTTCATTTACTCAAGCATAATATACATTTGTGTTTATCAAATGGTCAATAACAGAAAATGCATAGATTTCTGTCAAATAATGTAACGCAGACTCATGCTTACTGTTGTGCATAGTCGCCCCCCCCAAAGGCCCATTCTGAGCCAGGAAAAACCTGCAGACTCTTGGCGCTCTCTCATAAGATGGACTGCTCAGTCACCGCCTGTCACATTAATATTGCATACTTCCTGCTAGTCTCCCTCTTTTCACAATAATTCTGATCATTTGAGAATTTGTGTTGCAGTAGTGCTGACGCTTTCCTCCCATCTGTAACCCTGTGTGCCGCGTGAGATTAAAAGAAAAAACATATATTCAGCTAATGTCTAAAATATAGACATCAGGCTGAAAAGTGGCTCTAACCTGTGCAGATTCTTCCTCCAGTCGTCTCTTCTCGTCCTCAGAGTCCACCAGTTTCTGTTTGGTCAGCAGCAACTCTTTATTCAGGGCGTCTGCCTTCTCCTCAGCCTGACACACAAACACACACAGGACAGAATGACCCAGTGTTGATGAGGTCGTTGAAAGTTACACTTGCCCTACTTTCTTCTTAGCTTTCTCTCTACCGTCTCTCTTTTCAAAGTCAAACGATGCCTTACACACACTCACACACACTCTAATGACATTTTGAATTTGTGGAAATAAAGGTTTTGCAACATGTATGTGTTTTTGTTCTCGTGCTGTTTCACTTCTTGCACAATTGTTGCCACATATACTGCATCCTTGCTTCTGTTAAGTGTGCTTACAGAAATGACAACTCACATTTTCATGAACATGTGTACACACACACACACACGTAATGAGACAAATCTTTCTCTTTGGCTTACGTTGTCGAGGTCTTTGCGTAGGGCTATCTTGCTGCTGACTAGTTCGTGTGCCAGGTCGTCGTTCTCCTGCTCCAAACGCATGTTAGCCTCTTGCAAGCGACGGTTCTCCCTCTGGACGGAAGATACAGAGCGAAAAGGAGAAAGAGAGATGAAGACAAAGGAAAAATGATGAAACAAGAAAAAGAGTGGAACAGGAAGAAAGCAGAAGAGCGTATGAACGGTTGGAAATGAGGGAACATGGAAGAGGAAGGAAGATAGCAGAGCAGGGACAATGAGTTAATCATGAAGAGAATGTGAAAGCAGCTCCTCCTGGCTCAGTACAACAATATACAGAATGAGACTGTGTGAGTGTAAAAGTTAACTGTGATCAGGTGAGAGCGCAAGAGTTGTCTGTAATGTTTAACAGGGTATAACCTGTTTGTCTATCATTAACAGCAACAGACAACTATATTAAAAAACAGACATTGTCTAAAATATTTTCCCAGAGATGCATGGACTTATGGAAGCATAAGAAGCATTCTCCAGGGCAGCTCCCAAGCTCTGGAACTCACTCCCCAAACTCATCAGAGACTCCGATTCCCTCACCATATTCCAGTCCCGCCTCAAAACACATCTCTTCTCATCTGCTTACCCGTAGCCCCCTCACTCCCCCTACCCATCAGTCCGTGTGTATGTATGTGATTGTGCCTGTGTATGTCGCCTGTTTTTGTCGTTCGTCTCCTGTCTGTCTCACACCGTTTTCCCCCCGAATATGTTAAGCGTCTTTGAGATCACTAAAAAGCGCTATATAAATCTAATATATTATTATTATTATTATTATTAAGAGTTCTTGAGCATTCCTACTTTCAAAAAGAGATTTGAAAAATAGTGCCGAATTTTTCTTACTTAGGTAAACATAACAAACTGTCATCCTAACTATCTTGCATAGGGACTTACAAGCAAGTCTGTTACTGCAAATAATGCACACATTCTTCTTCACTGCTCACTTTCATTCTGGGAAAATAAGTCAAATGTTTTTCATAATAAAAGAAATAAGTCATTTCTAATGCTCTGATGTGCTCGCTAAAAATAGGATAACAGTGAATTGTTCAAAAGGATTTAAATACAGAATTGTGATAATCTGAAATACGCTTAAGCGTCTTAAAATGATGAATCTATGATAATTTGACTGAACCAAACTGACTTTATCAAGTTGTGGCTTAATGGTTGAGTGTGTGAAAATCCTCATAAACAGCAATAATACAAACATCTCAAGGTACCTTGTTTGACATTTTAAAAAAAATGGTATTGGTATACGGTTCGTTGGAAGCATTTTTAAAGAGCAAACCGGGCAGATGTTCGCTCGCTGTTATTGATGATCTTGTAATGTACACAACCAAGACGCTACCCTTGAGATGACTTATGGCATGTACAATTAATGGCTTTTTTGGTGCCATGTACTTTTTCTTCCTCCAACAAGGACTGTCAAGGTCTACAGTAAAAAAAAAAAAAAAAAAAAGATTTATTTTGTTCAGTGGTAAATCTGCCATTATATGGTGGTTGTTTTAAGACTATGTAGTGGTAACGTGTAGTATTAACACAATCCATTAACTACACCAAAGAGTTCCAGAGTCATGAGATTAAATGTAATATTTTGGATACTAAAATAGTTAAATTATAAAAAATATTATAAAATTATAATTTATATATATAAAACTAATTTAGTTGTTGCAACAAGGACGAAATATAAATATTCCTGCCCTTGTCAGAAGAACCAAATCGGAGTTATATTATGTTGATATTAAGTTTATGTTAATTCCATGGCAAAGTGGTTGATTTTTTTTAAATGTTTTATGTGCACGGGTGAATATTTTGTTCACATGTCTACCTCGTATCTCTCGATGGGGGCCTCCTGTTGCTCCTGCTGCTCCCTCAAGGTGTGATACTCCTTCTCGAATTTCTTCAGCTTTTTCTGGCTGATCTGTTGGGCAGCGAGAGCAGATCAAATGTTAGGTACTCATCGACCATATCACACGAACATGAAGAATTACACTAATAATTGCAATTATACACATGATGACAAATATGAATACAAACTAGCCCAATAGTCTTTGGCTCGTGCGCTAAAGGTGGCTGCCAGTGAAGAATCTTTCCCATCTTTTGTTAACAAGATTGCACAAGATTGATAATCTTTGTTGGACTGTGGCGTTCATCAGTTCGGTCCAGCATTTGAATAAGATGCAATGGAACATGTTAAGAGATTACAGGCAAATTCGCTACTGTTAATTCCTGTATGACAAGCCGGTACTGTTGGGATAACACAGTCCATAGTAACTCATGCCACCTTAATGTTTGGTTGAGCTATAAAAAGTTCTTAGATTTTTTTTCCCATTTGATTATAAAGCTGTGCAGAAATCAAAGATTAATAGCATTTTAAAATTAGGCTGCGGCACCAAAACATGCACATTAAAGAGTAACTTCACCCTCAGGTCTGAGCCGAACTCCTGAATGCTAAAAAGTGGGCATCAAATTGCGTCAGTTCACACTATTTATCGTCTTGTTGTTGAACTGATGAACACAAAATACAGTAGCTCAGGTTCAGTGCTTCACATCAGATCGCCCAAACCAGCGAAACAGTGTCTCATTTAAACACGCACGCTTACAGTCACATTCACGCCTACAGATGCCGTTTGCACACACTGCTGCATTTAGACAAACTCATCAACAGGCCTTTCACTGCCCAGCTGCTGCCTTACATTGGGCTTTTTTTTTTTTTAAAAGGAGACAGCTACCATACAAGGAACACTATGTGTCTGATTCTCAGCATGAAAGACAGACTTGCTTGTCCATTCTGTGGATTTTAATGCATCTAGTTACAGCTGCAACATCAATGCAGCGTTGGTCTTTTGCATGCATGTTACTATCTCTCCCCTCATCTAATGATGTCGGCAGAACTGGGACAGCACAAGTGTGTCTCTGCATGTATGTGTGTGTGTGTGTGTGTGTGTGTGTGTGTGCATGAACATGGGAGACAGACAAAACAAAGAAAAAGTACAAGAGATCATTCAGGGCAGGAGTTGGCTCACCCATGTCCTATTTGTCTCCTTTCTCTCACAGCCTTGACAGACAGCTGGGTCACCAGACGTTACTACTTAGAAAAGCAATTAGGAGCACAGAGCAACTATAGCTCTGTTAAGCACAGACATAAATATCTTACAAGTCTTGTCTGTGCAGTACCATCAGTATTGTTTTCTTAAAGTACACTAGAGGTCTTGTAAAACCATTTGCTGATTATCCTCTGCTCTTCTTAACCTAAAAACCTATTATAAGCTTTCTTCATCTGAAGAGCTGTAACTGAATACAAACACCTATGTATACTGGGGGTGGGGGAAAAAATCAATTCACCTATGCATCGCAATTTTTTAATGGAAGTTACCGCTTTTATTGTTGTAGTCAGAATAACGTGACGTCATATCGGTCCCGTATCCGTCAACCGAAAACAAACCACAGCCGGCCGCAGTGAGCCAAAACGAGAAAGTAGGAAACGGCGGAGGGCTGGCGTGGATACGACCTGCACCCTCACATGTTAAATCCAAAGTGGTAAACACTACGCATACAGTAAAGTATGGAAACACTTTGGGTTTCACACATTGCCAGGAAAAGCAGAGCTAAAGCTGCATGCTAACTCTGTCATGGACAGGAAACGTTATGGTACTGTGGTAACGTACAGTCAAGCCAGCCGTCACTTGCATCTCCGTGGTCAAATCGGCCGACGCTACAACTGTAGAGCACCCATATACTGACATTTATGTCAAATGCATTCAAACGGCCCCGATGGAACTGACCAAAGACAACAGAGCTGACGGGAGAGCTAGCGACGGACTTGGAGAAGTTAGCGGAAGTATACACGTGTGACTAAGTCCATTTTTCAAAAGGAGCTTTTGTCCGGTTGACAAAAAGAACTGTCTATACAAAATACATATATGGAAATAAGATTGATTGAAATATTTTCACCAGAAGTATAAAACATTACATGTCCCTTATACATTAAAAAGAAAATACTACTAATTTGTGAGGGAAATGGCTTTATTCTTTGATTTTGGGATTGCTGGAAAAAAATGTAATAAATATTTCCTGACAATGATCCTGATATATTTGACTTCAGGACATCTCTGACTACAAACATCCTGAAAATCAAACATTTTAATGTATTAATTTAGATATTTTCCAAAGTAAAAGTCCCTAGAAGTGTATGATTCAACTTTTTCCCATAGTCTAGTGTTGAAAAAGTTAACAAAAATTGAAATGAATCGTAATATCGAATCGCAATACATATCGAATCGGCACCCAAGTGTCGAGATAGTATTGAATCAGGAGAGAGGTGTATCGTCCCAGCCCTAATGTATACATGCTCATATTGTATGTTCTAGAGCGACAGTAGAGAGCTGTGAGGTAGACATAAAGAGATGGAAACTAAAACACACAGTAAACAAAAAGAAAATGTAAGCATTCATGACTTTCATTTAAATCCTCTGGGCAATTAGCATATATTAGCTTTGGAAGTCAAAAGGTTGGCAGACGAGAAGAGAAAGTAGGTGTAACAACTACACGCCGTGACAACATCGATGACCCTAGTTTGACCCCGAGATTGTCTCCTGAATACATTTTCAGACCCGACTGTAGTTTCCAACTGTGTTTGTCACATATTCACTTCAAAATTATTCAAATTATAATGACCTTTGACAACAATTACTAAGTAAAGTACTTTAGAGAGTTTTTCCTCTTAATACCCTCTACTAGAGCTCACACAGACACTACTATTACTGTACTATAGTTGAAAAACAGATACACCGTCTTACTGATTCCTTACACTTTGTTACGCTTATTTTTTTTATTTCCTCCTCTTGAGACAATCACTATAATCCTGCTTTTTACAGTTTTGTGCCGACTCCACCATGAGGGTGATGAAGCAGGGGAGGAAGAAGTCAATAGTTCAAAGGGTCAAGGACCAGATGGTTTGACTTTAACCGCTGGTACATTAATAAAAATCTAATAAAAACTCCATGTAACCAATATAGTTCTCCATCATCTTGTGCTATTTTATCTTAAAAATGTGCATGGATACATCCCCAGGTAGGTCATTCAAAGGTAAAGTAATAATCCAAACATCATGTTTAAAACCGCAATAATCTGACACCGACTACATACCTGGCAAATCTGAGCTAAAAATGGGCAATAACGTTGGAGCACCTGGCAGTGCAGAAAGATGTGTGCTCCAATCAGACGACAGTGTCATCAGTCAATGAGGGCACCAGTAATCTGGTCGGTTAATCCCACTATAGTAACATCCAAGCTTCAGATTAGCCTTCCTTGATTCTGATTTAATTCCCGGCCCCACCGTTGCCGTACTCATTGAGGTCAAATGACTTCTTGGAATTATTTTCTCTTGCCACATAGAAGTGCTGGAAATAACTTCTTAAAGCAGTATGCAGGAAATTGTAGGTCAATATGCATCTATGTAACTACGTGCAGGTATTTTATTTAAACGGGTACAAAGCAACCCTTAAATCAATCGATTAAAATATTGAATCGCGACTAATCGCAAATTAATCACACCGTTTTTATCTGTTCAAAATGTACCTTAAAGGAAGGGATATTTATCAAGTGTTTAATACTCTTATCAACATGGGAGTGGACAAATATGCTTGCTTTATGCAAATGTATGTATATATTCAATATGGGAAATCAATTAACAACATAAAACAATGACAAATATTGTCCAGACTCCCTCACAGGTACATTTAGCAAAATGAATACGCTCAAATCATGAAATGGCAAACTGCAGCCCAACAGGCAACAACAGCTGTCAGTATGTCAGTGTGCTGACTTCACTATGACCTGCCCCAAACTGCATGTGATTATCATAAAGTGGGCATGTCTGTAAAGGGGAGACTCGTGGGTACCCATAGAACCCATTTTCATTCACATATTTTGAGGCCAGAGGTCAAGGGACCCCTTTGAAAATGGCCATGACAGTTTTTCCTCCAAACTCAGGATTTATATTCAGAACTGATGCCTCTAAGATGACTACTGAAACATCTTCAAGACTGCACACCAAGCCAAGTTGCCTCTGATTTTGTTCCACTATATTTTTCTCTGTTGGAATATCTGATTGTGTGTGTGTCTCTCTCTCTCTGCTGCCCAGCGGTCCAACTGAGAACCAAAAGAGCTCAAATCTCTCTCAATGCTGGCTCCATGCTGGAGTTTGTGCTAATAAATATCTCTGCCCAAAGTTACCTTCAAAGTCCGGCCCTCTAAACTAGGCCAGTCTGTTCGAAACAGGTCAGGACACAGGTGTTAGTGTGTGCGTTCAAAAGATACAGGAAAGAGAGAGGTGTGGAGGTGTGTGCGTGTGTGTGTGTGTGTGTGTGTGTGTGTGTGTGTGTGTGTGTGTGTGTGTGTGTGTGTGTGTGTGTGTGTGTGTGTGTGTGTTCATTGCATCTGTTAAACTTGATTTACAGTTCAAAAGTGGCCCCTAGTGGTATTTAAGTAGCACTGCTGGACTACAGAGAGGCTTTAGCCATTCATTCAATCCATTGCATTTTATCTTGATTATGTGAATAGGAGACATACAGAGTTTTCTGTTTCAAATATTCCATATCTATTAACGTTTGGGGTTTTCTGGACATTTTGAAGACCATTAGTTTTACAATATAAGGGATAAATTTCTATTTTTACTCAAAATGAAAATGAGGTTTGAATACATGAATACAGAGCTGAACCTGAAGTCTTAGAGGTCTGTATAAAAGGGATGCAAGGCTGAACAGACATAGCTACTGTGTGTTAATAGTGAACTGAGACTGTAAACTCACCTTCATGCTACAGGCCAGCTCCATCAGTTTCTTTGCGTTTTCCTCGGAGCGGTACCTCTTCGGAACCGGGACGCGAAAGAATTTGAGTGCACCCTCGAAGTCTGTTTGGATCAGATCGTCTTTGGATGTCTGAGGAAAACAAGGATGGGGACACATTAAGGAGCACGTTTACACAACCTGGAGTAGTCTTGGGTGGACATTTATTTCCTTTTTTTTTAACATGAAGTATCATCACTGATTGACACAATTTTCTGAATTTTTCTGAACTACATATGATAAATAACAGATTTGTGATAAAACTAGCTTCAGTCTAGAAACAAGCATAAGATAAAAGTTACTCCAAAGATTTCTTTTTTGAGGTAAAACTCACAATGCGGGTGACACTACACGTGTCTGCACCTGCTCACATCTGCAGATGTGTAAAATCTTTCCATGGTTTGATTTTCTTTTGGCAGTGTCTTGCTGTGCTTTTCTGTTTCTACTCAGAGCTGTGGTTGTTAGTGGTGTTGTTGTGTGTGCATGTGTGTGTGTGTGTGTGTGTGTGTGTGTGTGTTCATATTTGCGTGGGCTAACTTACCTTCAGAAGTGCCAAGGCCACATTGAAGATCACACTGATGCCCTGAAAATAAAGACACATTTTGTGAGGCGTAGTGAGGAATTGAGTTACTGTAGTTTCAAAGAAATAAACATTAAATTGGCTGCCTACAATAACATCAGCACTACATCCAAAGGCGCTGTTTGCGTTGGTTCAGGGGGTTCACTGAACACCCTAGAAATGCATATAATATTTTTTTTATAATAACGCAGAACTAATAATGTATTATAATGACGAATAATATTGACCTTGATGTGTCTCCTTATTGACAGAAACCAACAAGATAAGAAGATAGATTTGTGGTCTTTTTATTTACTTGTAGCCTAATAAAATTGACTCTCTGTTAAATATGCACTTCTGTTTTGCGATGTAAACAAACCCCGTACCTATCAGCTGTGCGGTCAAGATTAGACTAGAGATGTAACCACTTAAAAGATGGGTGAGTAGCATTGCTCTCCTCTGACGTTTGTGTTTTTTTTAAACAGAAAACACAGGTTTTATGTTGTGATATTTACTGAAAATGATATACAATATAACCAAACAGTAGCCCTATAAACATTCAGGCTCCTGGTGATCTCCCTCCAGCCAGCCGTCACCTTATTTAGGTGACTGTAGTGAAATGAGGAGGTGTCGTACAGATAACTCCTCATTTCGACTTCACCAATCAGCCGCTCCTCTTCTATTGCGGCGCTTTCAAAGTGAGCAACAGGAATAAATAGAAACAGGGCGTCTGACAAAAGTTCAGCTCAAAATGTCGCACTACGCAGCTCTTCGTCGCTCGCGGCCAGTTAGGAGTCGGACATTCCAATATAAATAAAAACAATGCAATCAAACTGATTTTGTCACCTATGCTTGTAATATGTAGGCTACACGCGTCCCAATACATTAGACCTCTCTGCGTTGTATACATCGCATTCCCTCTAGATCTTTTTTTGTGAACCCCCAACATTAAAGTTCAAACTGCGCCTACGACTACAACACTTACAGTTACAGCTACTTTGTATATGTCTTTACAGCTTTACATTATGTTTCTACATTTCAACTGAACCCTTTGTATGTGACTATATAGAGCTACAGATGTTTACATTCCAACTGCACCTTAGTTTAGTCCTTTGTACATATTTACTCTCGTATTTATTTATTACTTGTATATAGTGCCAGTAAAACTCAATATGCAACAATATGCAAGGTGCAATATCTGAGGTGCAATATTTTACTGTTTTTATAGCTCAAGCAAATATAAATGTTCTATTTATAAGATGTCTTTTTTATTTGTACTACTGTTTAATAGATGTGTATGCACCGTCAGGATTGCTATTTAATTTTGTTGTACTCTGCAGTGACAATAAAGGAATTTAACATTTAAACATGAGAGTATGTGCACACATGGTGCATACTGACTTACTTTAAAATACTATTTGCCATCAATGGACACATAACGCTCAATAATGACAAAGGCACATTTTCCAGATTCATTAAAATAAAAAGAGAAATGTCTAAACCACATACAGTACATGATCAGACCCGTTATTTTAGTGCCGCAGTTGCTGCTAATGGTATTCCTTTACCAGCTTTGCATATTTGGATTTGCACAGTCTCCTAACCTTCCTTGCAGATTATTTATCAGCGCTGTCAGACTTCACGGGAAGTTGAAAAACTACAAATTTAACATCTCTCCACAGACGGTTCGGGATTTGGCTGACCAACTTTAAAGACACTCCAGTTGTCTTGGCTTGGACAACCATGCTGAAAAGTCAATCTTCCTCTTAGTTTGAGCTTGTGTGTGATTTGAAGCAGGTTTTTCCTCTCTGTACTTGGGTCTGTCCATCATCTCCTAGATATTGATCAGTCTCCCAGTTCCGATGCATCATTACAGCATCATGGTGCCCTGCGTTATTCAGGTTATTAATGGGGCATGGTTTTCACTAGATGTAGAGCCTGACATTCAGGCCAAACAAACATATTTGTCTCATCAGACAAACTGCTCTTTGAGGCCCTCAAGTGGATAAACTTTTTACTGACTCTGGCCTAACAGCCAGCTCTTGGAAGAGTGTTCAATGTTCCAAACTTCACTTCAAACATTATTATTATTATTATATCAACTCGTGGGGTGCTTTCAGTGCTTGAAATTGCCACAGTCAACTAATCTTGTAGAGATAGATGATCAAAATAAACAGGATGCACGTGAGCTCAGATTAGGGTGTCATAACAATGGGGTTCTTTAGAGTACTTTTGTTTTTTAGTTCAATTACTTTATCATTGTTTACAGTACATCAAAAATATGTAACACTTTATAATAACCATCATTATTAAATGGTTAATTAATTAAACTTGGTAAACATAATAATGTTATAATGTGTGCAATAATAACAATAATAAACAGTTAATAGTTTACTAATGTAATCAGAATGTAATTGTTATCTTTACTTATCAGCTATGATATAAAATATAATTCATAAACTAATTATTTCATATTACAAAAACTAATGTTATAATAACATAAATTATAGCATTACTAGTAACTGGTAAACATTGTTAATTATCATTTCATTGTCTGTTGACAGTAAAATAACTATTAACTAATCAATTAACTATCAATTTACCATTTATTAATTATGGTTATTATAAAGTGTTACAAAAAAAAAATACTTTGTTAGTATGGAATAATGTGTGAACATAAGTGGCGAAGTAAGTTTTATTGTGGTCCTTGTTTACATGTTATTATGGCCTTTTCTTCTGATTTGTATATGCATTTCATGAAGTGATATAGTGATTCTTGTGCTAACCGTGCTAATTATTTATGTGGACACTGACTCTAGTTATAGCTGTTCCCTCCCTCATTTTATATTCATGGGCACATGCATATAGATTCCTACTCTTATATATGTTTTGAGGTACATCCTTGTCCTAGTTTTTTTTTTTTTTATATATATATTTATAGAGATGCCTCTATTCCAATCTAACCATATAGAAAGTATGACAACCATGGGCTCGATGTTATTCTTATCTGTTGAGAGGTACTTAACTATATTATGAATTGATAAATGTATGTATATGTTATTATGTATATATGAGTTTAGTGTATCATTATGTTTGATTATATGTAGGATACTTGGTTCACTGGCGGTGTCATGTGACCAGAGCGCTTACCTTTTAAGATGGCGTCTCTGTGCGGATTTATTAAGTCTGAAGAAGAGCTTGTACTCGAAACGTCACTTACTAAGATGTGCCAATAAATTGCACTCTTATGGCGCTACAGTGTGAGGAAATTCTTCTACGTTGTACATAAATAGCAAACATAAATGAATTGAAATTGGTGGAAATTGAAAATTAGATCTGTAATACAACAAAATGTGCCTTTGTTCATATTTTATGTGTGAATTGCAACCGGGAAAGGTTTGTGTCTTTTACTACCAACCTCACACAGTAGCAGGTCAATGATATGGAAGACCATGTAAAGAGGGAACTTGGCTGTGAAGAGGGTGAGGAACCACTGAGAGGCGTACATATGAGCCTCCAGACCCACGTTCAGGAAATGGTTGTACAGGTCGGGTATGTATTCCTGTTTAAGGCAGAGAGAAAGCAAATGACAGACAGAAGAGAGGAGAAAATGATGAAAGAGACAGGGGCACGGAGAGGTAGACAAGTAGAGGGAAGGAAAGAGGATTAATTAATAGAAAAAAAGGTTGACACAGAAAGAAAGTAGCACTTGTCAGTAATTAGACCAATTGTATACTACATTTTTCAGTCTGAAGTCGACCACTTTGGTGTACATTCAGAAAAAAAACACTTTAGATCTGCAAATGACACACACATACCTGCATGAGTCTCTCAAGTTGGAAGAACTTGCAATGCAGATCTTCAAAGTTCTGCTTGAAAAGGTCCCTGAGCCCGTAATCAAACATGATCTTGACCAGCACACTGAAAGCTTGCTCCTCCGGCATCTGAAGAAGACGACGAAGAGATTTAGTAATTATTAGTACCTCGTGCCAATTCATATCCTAGTGACACAGATGAGGCTAATATGTGAAACCTTTTACTTCACAGCTTTCTTATATAACACTACCTGAACTTGTTAAATAATTCCTTTTAGTGTTGTAATACTTTGCACATATCTCCTCTATTCTATCCGCATCTAAGAGGACATTGACTTTGTTTGTCCACTAGGTGGTAGTGTTGACATGTCCCTGAACTGCAGGAGTGCTTAAAGGGCAGTAGCTTGGCAGATGAACACGAACACATTATATATTATTTATAAAAAATAAAATGTCAGTGTCCCACAGATACCATCTCACATCTGGAATCTTTCGCAAACTGTTTTTCGTGCAGTAACAGTACATCATGCATATCATATAATATACTGCAGACAAGGCTCTAAGACATTTAAAATAAGCCAATCCTCTAGCATTGCAGAATGTCAAAAATATACCGATGTCAAATGAGAACAAAACAGTCCCTCTCAGCTCTTCAGAGTGGATTAAATTGGATAGGATTTTTGCTGGACCCCGCTGATATGTGAACTCACGTGCAGCAGCAGCACAGCAGCCAAGAAGGATTGTCCCTGGCAGTAGCCAATCTCCTCGTCGTAAACAGAGTAAGCCTGAAGGAGACGACAAAGGCAAACGGGCACACAGTAAATAAGTTTCACAGTGAATTAAAAAAATTGATGAGGGTAATTAAATGATGATAAAATCTTTTTTTTTTTCAATTCTGGGTTGTTGCTTGTCCAACTACTGTGTATAATAGATGTTAGTCCAGATGTTGCCGTTGCAACTGCAGCTGATCCAAACCGAGATTTTTACAGGTACATTAAACGGTATTTATGATTTCAACACAGAGTCAAATGATGAAATATAATCTGAAAAAGAAAAAACAAAATATTTTCCTTAGGAGTTGGCAAACCAGTCCAGGGTAAATTCAGCGTCAGTAAATACTGAACTTGTATTTGACAGGTAGTGAGAAAGATGGCTCAAGATACACTGGAAACTTAAAAGGCAGAATGAGTAGGATTTTCCTAAAAAACAATGTATAAACTGATACAAAAATAATCCCTCTCAATCATCAATTATGACCCACTAGAAGTGTATAGGTGTGTCTGTATCTGCAGAGACCCTGCCCTCTGCCTGGATTTTATTACTTTGCCGTGTTTGGGACGTTTCTGGGTATCAACCTTTGTAAAAACGTAGCGACCAGGTGCCGGATCGTAAGCACGCATCCAAGACGAAGCTACGAAAATGGGGGGCAATCACCGAAAAAAGGCAAATATAAATGCCAAGCGGACAAAGCTTCTTCTGAATCTAGTGAGCACCCTAACCCTAACCGCGGTCAGGGGGCATGCGCTTCTGGTGCCGTTGGGCCGGGTAGGTGGAGTCAACTTTGAATGTTGTGTTTACAAAACCGCAACCGAAAACATCCTACTCATTCGACCTTTAACACAGCTTTAAATCAAACACAGACAAATTAAAGAACGGTTGAGAAATTACACACACAAAAACAAAGACGAACTTTCTCTACCCGCCATCATATGAGTCAATTATGTAAGGGATAACGCACAGCGAGTCAGTCATTGTTGTGAAATAAACCCTGACAACATCGCCCTGAAGGGGTTTATTTCACAACAATAGCTGGCTGTACATTATCCCACTAATTACATGGCTAATTACTTTAGAAATCAATAATTTGACACAAAAAAACGGTCCGCCAGAGTCCGACATCAGAACTGCGCCCATAGCAACGGTTTGTTATACATAGCGACGGTATGCTATAAAGAAATAACAGACAGTAGAACTCCGTGACTGACCAATCAGAATCCAGTATTCAACAAAGCCGTGTAATAAAATATGTATAAATATTTAGTTTTTGAACTCGCAGCAGACTTTTTTTGGCTACAGAGCACTTGAATTATATTGCATAAGCTGTTGAGAGTAATATCTAGTCGTTTTTATTCCCTTTTTAGAAATCTAAAGTTGTTGAAGTTTTTGCATTGTATGCCATATGTCTTCAAGTACACTGTAGAATTGAATAGCAGTAAAGGAAGACATAGATGAGGGAAGGAGAAATGACCATGAGACTGTTGAAAAGACAAACAGAAAGGAAAGGACAAAGAGAGGGAAAGAAAAAGGGTTGGTGAGAGATGTTGATATGGAGGAAATGGAGTTCATATGAGGGGAGGGAGAGAGTTTGGAACAGGGGCTGTAGTGGCCTACTGAGCTACAAACACAAATAACGAGTGCAAGTCAAACAGACAAAGTGCGGATCAATCAACGCACAGAGGGAAGGGAGGGCCCGCTGAATTATTCAAACACACCTGAGGAGGTGCCTGTCTGGGAAAGAGATGGATGCCCTCACCTGAGTTATACATAATGAATGAAATGAAAACAGTGAACAAACTGCAGCCGCACAGCTCATTTGGGATTATGGAACTATAGGTTGAAATGTGTTGAAATGTCTCGACTGTGTGAGAAAGAACACGCGGCACTTTACGATCAATATGACGTTATATAATATAATGTTTTGTGACAAGTTGCCAGGTTTGCGTATATGTGTGTGTATCAGCTGTGCAGCAGGACTGATTATAGTAGAGTCTAGTGTGTGTGCGTGTGATTGTTCGATTAGAAACTTGTGCTGCATTTCTAGACAGGCAGCAGCGGCTGTTACGAACTCGCTGAACCACCCAGAAACAGAGCGTCTGTTCAGTTAATTAATAAACAGTTCCCTGTAGCTCTGATACCTCTCACTACTGCTCTGCAAACTTTGTCATCAGACCTACTGTAAAGCAAGTCATTTACACAGTAATTACACAGTATTATAGGGGAACATGTGACTCCAGTTCACATGCAGAATGCTATAAGTGGTTCTAGCTTTTTGCTACCAAAAAGATCAATTGTTTAAGTCTCCAATTATATTTTAACAGTACAGTATCATCCTCAGTAATCATGAGGTTATAAATGTATGTCAGGGCCAGAATGTTTAAAAAAAATCCCCCCCCAAAAAAAACACTTATGACAGAGGTTGTACAGTTTGAATTAGAGCTGCAAAGATTAATCGATTAGTTGTCAACTATTAAATTAATCGCCAACTATTTTGAGAATTGATTTATCGGTTTGAGTAATTTTTTTAAGAATAAAAAAGTAAAAGTTCTCTGATTCCAGCTTCTTCAATGTGAATATTTTCTTGTTTCTTTACTCCTCTATGACAGTAAACTGAATATTTTGAGTTGTGGACAAAGCAAAACATTTGAGGACGTCATCTTGGGCTTTGGGAAACACTGATCGACATCTTTCACCATTTTCTGACATTTCATCGACCAAACAACTAATCGATTAATCAAGAATATAATCAACAGATTAATCGACAATGAAAATAACCGTTAGTTGCAGCCCTAGTTTGAATTAATCCATTTTTCACTGTGATGGATGGGAGTGTAGAAATTCCATCAAATTTAGTTTTTATCTGTTATTTGTTTTCATGTTTACGAATATTTTACAGATGTATTTTGAGTTGCCTTTGTGTGGATTTTATGCCAATTCCAAAACTACTGTAAAAAAAAAAGATACACTGTGTCAAGTTTAAAAAAAGACGGATATTAAACTGTATGAGTTTTGCATTGAAAAATTTTTTTTAATGTAGACAATGTGGATCAGAGTGGAGACTGGAGGAGGGGAAAACATGCTTGTTTCTCTAAAAAAAAAAGAGTTTAGATCTCTTGTAGTATACAGCTGTTGCTGAAGCTTTGTCCACTATGTTGATCCATTTTTTTCTATTTTTTACTGGCCCCAGAATGCCCCGTGTTGACTCTAAAAATGCCATTCAAACATCCTCTTGCATGTGTGTGTGTCCCACCTTGCAGATCTTGTAGAGGGAGTCTTGTCCATCTCCTCCAGTGTCTTTGAAGTAGTCATGAGCTGGAAATGTCCTGTTAATGTCCCTGGTGATGGCGCTGTCCTGAGGGGACTCCTAATAATGAGACAAAAAGGACAAAAAGGTCGAGGTGAATGAGAAGACGTGAAGACGGTGTGTCACAGAGAGGGAGATCCATCACTTAAGAATCCACAAACAGTTTTATTAGACTACTGGAATAAAATCCCATAGAGGCCCAGCAGTGGCCAGTGTTCCTCAGTATGTGGTGCCAACACACTGCTGAGAATTTACAGTGTGGGTCAAGATGAATTACTGGTGGCACAGAGTGTTCTCTCTTCTACAGTACAGACTGTACAACTCTCCTTGTATCTTTATTTTGTCTTTTTCTGTCCATTTTAATTCGAATTGTAATCAATTTACAACTTGACAAGGATTCTTATGTTGCCAAAGGTTAGATCACGTCATTTGATAGAAAAATAACCATAGACTGAAATACTGTACTGTATAACACCAGGCTGATAAGAGGGTGTTCATCGTCACACCTTCTACCAACACCACTCTGAACTGTAACGGAGAGAATCAACGAGACCTTTTGTCTGGAGAGCAGAATGGATGTAAAACTAGAACAAAGGGCAGGAGATGTGTGGAGGTGTGAATAAAAAGGCATGCAGCAGAAAATAAATTCTAAACAGGAAAAGAGCTATCGGCGCCATAACTTGAGGGACTGAGGGTGTTGTTCTGCTGCGCATGTGTACTTATTTCCGTAATAATTGATATGATCTCATTTGGGCTGAGTGCTGCCAGCGGCTTGAGAAAAAAACAAGACTAAAGCTGTGTTTATACTTGCGTGAGTCACCATGACGCGGGCCTCCACAGATGGTGCGCGCACTACGAGCACGCACAAAGGCATTTATGCTCATTGCGTTGTTCGTTGCAGTATTTTCCGAAACGCCAGAGGTTATACAAACTAAATATTCTGTAAAGAACCAAGAAGTCAACGAGTGTTACCGGCAAAACACCATAAACCAAACTCCTCATTGCCAGAAAGGAATTGTAATTAACTGTAATCTCATATTTCATATTCATGGACATACTTTATCGCCTTTATACAATCCCTGTAAAGAAAGGAGTCAAGTATTAAATGTATTATAATGAAACAAAGGTTGTACGGTTTAACATCCTGTAAACAATCTGATTTGGCTGGCAAACTAAACACTCACACTATTTACTTTCTAAGATCTCCTGCTTTTAAAGCATTTAAAAAACAAATTAGCCATCTTCCTAATTAATTATTAATATCTTATTGTGGCAGTCATGTCTGAATAGCCTAGTTACAAAAATTCAGAGGTACATGACCAAGTGCTGCGACAACTTTTGCGGAGTCTTCATGCTTTACGCACAATACATGATGATGTCATTTTTGGTTTGCGCGTGCTGGGGACATTATTACAAGTATAGACCCGGTTTTAGAGTCTACAACTATGCTAGCGGGTATGTGAGAGCGATGCTTTGAGCTAAATGCTAAATGCTAACGTCAGCATGCTAACATGCTCACAATGCTAACATGCTGATGCTAAGCAGGTATAAAGTTTACCATGTTGACCGTCTTAGTTTAGTTAGCTTATTGTCACTAAATACAAAGTACAGCTGAGGATGATGAGTATGTCATTAACTTTGCAGGTATGTGGTCATAAACTAATGTACTGGACAAAATAACATTTTGGCCTGATAATGGCAAAAGAAAAAAGTCATGATCATCAAAAAGATTACAATTCATTCTGAAAGGGAGATTATTGTTTGTAACAAATTACAAGATAATCCACTAGGGGTGGGGGAAAAAAATAGTTAAAGCATAGTATTGTGATATTTTGCCTGTTAGTTTTTGTGTCGATACACGGACATCAAGTATTGATTTTTTATTATATAAACTATTAACCTCTTAACAATCTGACTGACCACCAGATACTGGCATCATACGAAACTAGAAAAAACCTAAGGAATCGATTGGTACCAACCATGTCATGTTAGTTTGTCGGGAAGAACGCTCCAAAATTAGACTAAATTTTGGCGAGGAAAAACTGGCATGGCCATCTTCAAAGGGGTCCCTTGACCTCTGACCTCAAGATATGTGAATGAAAACTATGAGAGAACTGTATCTTATTAGAAAAAAACAGATGTTGACAAACTTCATAATTTGCAGTTGAAAAAAAGGTAATGAATCGCAACATATCTTATCGCAATACTCAGCAAATCGCAAAATGTTTAAAATCACAATAAGATCGTATCGTGACTTGAGTATCATGATAATATCATATCGTGGAGCCTCTGGTGATTCCCACCCTTATAATCCACCCAGTAGTTGTTTGAGATATTTCAGTTTGGACCAAAGCGGTGGACCGACGAATCGGCACAGACCACATTGCCATCAATAGAGCTAAGCCGCTGGCTCTGAGGACACAAGGTCAGAAGAAACTGTTCAAGGTCAGGACAGGAGTATACACTGATTCAAGTACAGAGGCGTGACCGCAAGCCCAACTGCTTACAGTACACACACACAAGCGACATTCTTCTCTGGGATATCCCTCCACTGTGATGACAGAGCACAACACAGAGGAAACACACACACACACACACACACAGATCAGTAACTACTCTACTAGCAAAGATTAATCACCCCTCATTTCATTATTGATGCTCAGTGTATTTGGAACAAACAGCCTCTAAATAAGTAATGTTACTCCAAGACACCCTGGCCATTAAATACACATTTAAAGATACAGTATCTGCAAACAGTATTTGGAAGTGAAGTCTGAAGTCTGGATTGCATGTTGGGTGATGTAATACAAAATAATGGGGCATTAATTTAACTTTGTAGGCAGAAATCCATTATGGCATTCCTTGTAGCCTGGTGCTGCGACCCTGCTTTCATGCCATCAGTGAATAATGAGACCGTCAGAAGGGTTTCCATTCAGTCAGCAGTAAGTAACAATAATGCCTCACCGAGTTCATGTGAAATGAGCAAATTAATTTGATACTCCATTGATCCATGTAGGGAAATTTTCCACTACACACTGAGATGTCAGAAAGTACTCTTTGAGTTTTTCAGCATCCTGTGCCTTGCTCAGTGGCACTTTTGGACTGAAGCTTACCATCAATTCCTGCAAGGGCTTTAAATCATCCCTACTAAGAAAACCATCCTGCAACACCATGGATGTAGTGGATGTAAAATAAAGCAGATATCCCTGATTTCTTTTTTTTTTTTTATTTCTCTTGCTCTCGTTGTAGCTAATTCTACCATCTTGGTCTCTCTGTTACTGTACCCATCAAGTCCCTCCCTCTTATTTTCCCAAGATTTCTGTTCCAGCCTCCACAGAGGAAGAGAGTGAAACAAAAATAAAACGAGTATAAGAGGAAATGCAGGAAGAAAGGAATACTAAAACAAAGTGAACGAATGGGGATCAGAGACCAACAACAGGGGGCTATTTTATGAGTCAAGTCCACAACTTCCACCACACCCTGTAAGTCTGAGTTTGTGTGTTTGTGTGTGTGTGTGTGTGTGCGTGTGCGTGTGCGTGTGTGTGTGTGTGCTTGACTAGATGCTGAGGGAACTTTGAGTAATGATGATTGTTAGAGTAATTTTGGTCAGAGTACGATCTGTTCATGTTAATTATATTTTCAAATACACCCAAATCTGTCCTCTTGCTTCTATGCAGACTCCTGCAAACACAGACTCTGTACAATTCTCATTTAAGAGAGCTGAAACGATTAGCCGATCAACAGAAAAGTAATCAGAAAAACATTGAAAAATGTTACAATTTATCCGGTTCTAGCTTCTAAAGTTGGAGGATTTGCGGCTTCTCTTCACATATATAATTGCAAACTGAGTACCTTTGGACTTTTAATCAAACAAAACAAGACATTTGAAGACATCACATTGGGCTCTGGGAAGTTGTGATTGGCATTTTTTCACTATTTTTTAGGGGTGGGAAAACAAATGGATTCACCTATGTATCGCGATTTCGTTTTTTTTTACGAATTTGAAATCAATTTTTAATGCCAGAACCGATATATTTGCTTCATTTGAGTCTATGCGGAGGTAGAAGGAAGTTTCCGCTTTTATTGTTGTAGTCAGAGTAACGTGACGTCATATCCGTTCCGTATCCGTCAACCAAAACAAACCGCAGCTGTATCGTCCCAGCCCTACTATTTTTTGACATTTCATAAACCAAACAATTAATCGATTAGTCAAAAAAAATCATTGGTAAATTAAGGGCTTCACTATAAAGCACATCAGTAAAGTTCAACTGAAAAGGTGCACACAAGCACTCCAGAAATCTTCATCTTGAAATCAGTATTGATGCGTTTCAGAGCGCAGGGGTGGAGAGTTACCGCGTCCAGTGTGAAGGGCCCATTACACCAGGCTACAGTCTCTCAGTGAATGATAAGGATCCATGTTTATACAAGCACCACTTAGCCATACTTATCTGAAGTGCTGAGAGCATGTACAAAGACCTCTGACATAATGGCCAATTAGCTCCCCTTCTGTCTGTCTGTCGATTCAGTTAAAGCGAGGTTTGGAATGAGGGTAGCGTGAGAGGGGAGAGAAAACATATCCAGTGTCTCATGGCAGTGCACGAAAAGTGTGAGAGCGAGTTCAAGCGATTAAGAGCGAGACAGGAGAGAGCTAATGCTAAGAATAGTGCATCTCTATGGAAATGTATAAAGAAGATAGTGAAAGGCGATATAACTGAAGCTTTAAGTGATATTTAAACACTTAATCCATGTAGGTTTTTCAAGGTGGCTATAGAGGGTGAACGGTGGCTGTGGTCTGCTTGGATAGTATAAAGAATAAATAGCATAGCAGATAGCATAAAGACTGGAAGCAGGGGGAAAATTAACACTTTGTATCTCGTTTGTTTAATCTGTACACAAAAAGTAAAAAAAAACAAAGCCGTCAAGGTGTGGTTTTACAGGGAGTTACATGCTGTAAAAAAGGGAGTGAGGGTTCTCCAGCAGGAAGTCATTGAGCTCGGCTGATGTTCGCCAAGAACCATGTTGAAAAGGGAGCTTTAGAGGTGCTGGTAAACATATTTTTGAAGTTGACAGAACCAGGCTAGTTACCCCTACTTTCAACATAATAACTGCTGATCATTATTAATCATCATGTGTACAAGAAACTGAAAAAAAAATTTCTCCAACATTGTCCTAACGCACAACTTGTTTAATGGCACACCATAAAGGAATATGCCGTATAAGTTAAAGTTGAAAACTGTAATAAGAGTGTTCATCACACCATATGAGACTTTATGCTGAGCCACAGATCTCTTTGAATAGTCAAAATCCATCAGTCCAATCCAAAAAGTTCCCTCTATTCTCATTACAATCAACACCAAACAAGGTGACACCAAAAAAAAACACTGCAACAGCTACAGCTACTTTTTGTTAAACTGTCTTAACAAACGCTATGGATGTGTCGAAGCACTGTCTACTGTCAGTGACAAGTAACTGCCAGAGTAGTACTGTAGGGAAATCAAAGGGAACCTATATACACTGAATGGAAGTCAAGGAACAAAACACGTTCTTTTAACAGACATCCAATAAAAACGCTTCACTGGGGGCAGTGGTACAGTGTGTGTGTGTGTGTGTGTTTGTGTGTGTGTTGTGTGTCTAAAGCTAGGAATAAAGTACCGGAGTAGGGCTTCCGTGGGAAGGCTGAGTAGCTAGCCCTCTATTGTTTATGTCCCTGATTTTCTCTGACTCAACACAATAGCTGACATGTCATTCTGTTATTCTTTCTCTGCTCCTAAAGGACCCTGCTGAGATGCCAAGAGAACACAGGGTGATATTTATCAAGCTTGATACAAAACCTCACTCCCCTGCCCAAACAACCCTGAGTGCTACACTTTGATTATATCGCTGGATTCAACCTTAAATTACAGAAGGAATAGCGAATGTGACGGTAACTTTAATGCTTTGTAAATAATGAGTAGAGCCCTGACAGATGCTTTCATCACTAGGAGTGTAAGAAAATATAAAAAATATCGAGTATCGCGATATTATGTTTTGTGATACTGAATCGATTCTCAAAAACACTATTGATTTTTAATTAATAGCTTACATGCAAAGATTAACTCAGTCAATACTTTATTTCATTTGCAAAGATATGTGCCCTCTCAAAGTAGTGCCATTAATGTTGGCTGGTACAGGGACAGTGATCAATGAAAAAGGCAGGTCCCACTGTTCTGATTGCAAAAAAAAGTTAACTTATATTGCTTACAGTATCGCAATATATTGAATCGTAACCCCTGTATCACGATACGTATCGTATCGCCAGATTCTTGCCAATACACATCCCTAGTCATCATAAACAACTGCAATTCCTTTATTAATAAAGCAAATACTACTTAGTTAAATTCAGTCTTTCCTTCTGTCTTTCCTTTATAATAATCTGTAATGCTCACATGCTCACGCTACCCATAGCGCTGTCTCCTCACCTTAGCGTCATCTATCATTAAATCTTAATGGTCTGTTTCATGCCCTACTTTTTGTGCCATTTGTGCACTGGTATGCTGCTTTAGCACAAGGAGGAGCAAGCAAAATATGTATCTGATCAAGACAGGGATGACAGAGCGGAAGAAGCAATGTAAATTGTATTAACACCACACACACTGCCAAAACTACAATGGTCTGCATTCTCTTATGGTATGACTTTCCAGTTGAGCTCCACTAACATTTCCCGCTGCAGCTTCACCAGCATGCAAATTCAGCAGACCAAACTGCTTGAACGAATATGGTGCTGCTACAGTCCATTTACAGCATGTAACATTAACATAGCAACAATTTATTCTTATCTGTGACGATCTACGTTAAAGTGTGTGGCAAATCATGGAAAAGTCTGTGTGAATGCAATGCTATTATTTTTCTTATCAACTAAACGACTTGGTCTTCAGCCAACAGTATTTACCCAAGACTTCCACTTCACTAAATATTAGGGCTGTCCTCAACCAAAGAAATTCTTAGTCAACTAACACATACGATTTTGTCAACTAATCTAGTAGTTGATTTAATCGACAAATCTGTAAAACTGAGTTTCTCCACAAATAATCACACAAAATCCACTTTATATCTTGGGTTTACTAGAGATGTGCTCATAAGTTTCTTGGAAATAAGTCATTCAGCATGAAAAAAGCATAAAAAATGACTAATCTACTAAAGAAATCTTAGTCGACTAAGACTAAAACGACCAATTAGTCGACTTATCTACTAAGAGGGGACATCCCTACTAAATATAACTGTGCAAAAGGCTCTGTTTTGTGATATTTGTCAAAAAAAAAAACAGTGTGTGTGTGT
>CAKAKR010032830.1:0-25052 GCA_916700685.1 Adelosebastes latens | reverse complement strand
ATATTATCTAACATATACTGTATATGTAAAATAAATACTTATACATTTCATTGGAAATGCAGGTCGGTGTTGCTACCTGCTGGGCATTACTACCTGCCGCACCTCCAATGGTGCCTTATATATATTATATATATATATATAAATAAATATGTATATATATGTTTATTATATATATACATTTATTATATATATGTTTATTACATATATATATATATTATATATTTTATTTTATTTTTTATCAATATTTTATTATTATAATATTATTATATATATATATATATTATTATTATTATTATGATATATATGATATATATTTATTTATATATAGTTATATAATTTATATAATAATATTGATATATATATATATATATTGTATCTGTATGTATATATATAAATTCTAAATAGTACATATTGATAATTATAGCTATAATATATAATTATAATGCACAACTATTAATCTAAAAAAGAAACAGTGTTAATTTCAGTTTTCTAGAGATCTGGAGTATTTCTCATCAGTGGCTCCTGTTATAGGAAATGAAATGCCAAAGCTTCCTTAAAAACTACAACTCCCACAATGCACCAGGATGACTTGATATTGAATCTGGGGAAAGTACGGAACTGCCTGAACTAACTTTCATTTTCGTTTTTTATGCTGAGTAACTGTGAGTATCGCCCCGTGTCGTGCACGGCATTGAATTACAACAAATAGATAGCTTATTCTTCTTTATCTCGGCTTTGTTGAAGTTTAAACGCTTGTATAAAGTTAATAAAGTAACTTTTGATCAACAGAGACGACATGGCTGCTCTGCAGATCCGTGTCGAGTCCAAGAAACAGGTGAGCATGAATGTTTGCTAGCACGATTTAAACCTGCTAGATAACGTTACAGACACTTTAAACCCACTTTCTCCTCATACTGTTGGTCGGTGTGACGCTGACAGGTGAGCAGGTGTTCAGATCAGTGTTTGTTCTGATAACTAGACAGACAGCAGGGGTCATATGAGGTCATAGGCTGTATAACATATGAGGTGAGCAGACAGTTATGTAGTTAGCTGTCCTGTTAATATGTGTGAATAGGAGCTGCTTTACTAAATATCCCTCATATAGCAACAATGTAAAAAAACATACAGGAACATGATGATAACTAAATCATATAATCTCTTCATTGCAGGTGGATGACTTCTGCCAAAAGCTCACCAAGGAGGTAATTTATCCAATAGTTGCAAATCTCTCCCATTAGTTTATGTTTGTCACATTGATATGAACTGTGCTTTTTTTTTTGTTTTAATAACAGGCCGAAGACCTGGTTTCCAAATTTTTCCCTCAGAAGATTGAAGAGCTGCAGATGCTGTTGAAGGTATCTGTGGCTGTGTTAGCCATACTGGGGTCCTGCAGGGGGGGAGGGGGGATTCTTTATGAGAACATCGGAGATGATTATTCATATTTTTATTACTTCTCGTTTAGATTATTGTAACGCCCTTATTACCTGCCTTAATCAAACCTCCTTGAACCGCCTTCAAACCGTCCAAATTGCAGCTGCTCGGCTTTTAACTAAACACAACAGAAGATCCCTTATCACCCCTATTTTATACTCTCTGCACTGGCTTCCAATCAAATTTCGTATCCATTTTAAAATACTTCTGCTAACCTTCGGAGCCTTGCATAGTCAAGCACCCCAATATATCACTGACCTCCTCCTGCCTTACACACCTAATCGGGCTCTTAGGTCTTCTGACCAAAAACTTCTGTCAGTCCCCCGAACCCACTATAACACCCGAGGTGACCGTGCCTTTCAAGCTGTCGCACCCAACCTATGGAATGCCATCCCCCTATCGCTGTGATCCATAGACTCCTGTGACATTTTTATGAAGCAGCTGAAAACATTTTTATTTAGACAGGCTTTTGTTAATTTGTCTGAATAATCATCTCTACTTAATTTATTGCTTTTATTGTCCTTTTCTTGACTGTATTTGTTACCTGTTTATGTGTCTTTGTCCTCATTTGTTTGTTTTTAGCTTGACAGCCCTGTGCTTGTCATCGCTACTTTTAATATTGACTGATGTATTTTTTATTATTGTAAAGCACTTTGTGATTTTGGATCTGTGAAAGGTGCTATACAAATAAACTTTACTTTCTTACTTACTTACTTACTTACTTCTTTAGCAAAATAAGGAGACTTCCTGTTCTTTTCCTTAACAATAACAGTCATTTATTTTAACATTTCTTGAGCCAAAATTCCCTCAAATGATGGGCAGTTAAAGGGTATGTCAATCAGTCCCTGAAAAGTTGTCAGACGTAACAACATGACATTTATGTTCTCTGTCAGACATCTTTCAGCTGTGATGACCTGGCTTCCATGAAGGCTCCGCTGGACATCCCGTTACCAGACCCAGCTAAAGAGGAGGCCAAACGCAAGAAGAAAGAGGAGGTACAGTACGTCCCACACTCAGGAGGTTTGAGGCTGTATTGTCTTAAAAAATGATGTAACTCCAATGACGTGAGCATGCTGATTTGGAAGAAGTCCACATAAAGCATTAGAGGGTTAAGACATTTCTTTGTTTGAGTGCTGCAGTGATGATGTATTATTGTAGGCCAACCAGGAAGTTGGCATCGCATTGGTTCCCTCGACAAAAAGCCAATGAAATTTTTCCGTTGGATTTTGGATTATTGTAGAAAATGAGCTCTGTGGCAAAGACACGTTTATAATACTTACATGTTTTGTTCAGCAAGATAATCTTCACAAATGAACACCACTTTTATGATTTTTGAAGCGTAAATGCGATCGCCAGGAGTAAACAGCTAACGATAGGTTATAAACAAACTACACAACGGTCGCATGACGTCACCACCACTAAGCTAAAGGTGGACTAGTGTTCGGCGTGATGACGTTTTGTAGTCTCTTTTAGTCAGCAAGTCTTTTTTAAGACACGTAAAAGCTTCAAAATTCACGAGTGGGATATTTACTGACGTATTTTATGTCGTAGAACAAAATGTTAAAATCTCATAAGCTTGCGTTAACATCAGACCTTATTTCAGCCATCTAATCAAACACCCATTAAAAAAAAACATTCGACTTCAAGACGAGGGAACCGGAGGTGCAAAAATTCTAATTCATTTCCGGGTTTTAGGATTCATTCCTGCAGCACTCTATTGCCACTAGCTTTAATTTAGCTATCACCTGCAATTTGTTAAGTATTTGCTGAATTAAGAACACTTCAGGGGGTTTAAGAGGTTGAATGGATACTAAACACCAGTGCCATATTATATAAATATCATAGGCTTCATAATAAGGAGTCTTAGTTAAGTATTTTATTTTCCTAGCCGTTGAATTTCTTCAGGAGCGCCTCATAAAGCCTCTCAACTGGGATCCTCAATCAAGGGTTTATATTTAGCGCTTCATATAATATCAAGACACAACACTAAAACTGAGTCATTTGTTACCATGGCAACCAATCGCTGTGCAATTTCCAAGGACTGCTTTACAAATTGGCAGTGAGTGGGCTTTTTTATTTTGGGTGAGTAAAAAGAAATATCTAAATTGCCCTGAATTATGTGTTTTATTTGGCTTTAAAGAGTGCATCGCTGCCAGTGTTAATAGTTTTATGTGGGGGGGGGGAAATGGGTTTAAATACTATTTGGGATCATACAGCAGCTCAGGGGAACAAACGTGAGAGTGTTGGAGTGCATTCAGAAGCTGTGTGCAAGGAGCAGAGACTGCTGGAATGAGGTTACATTTCTTATACAAAGAAAAAAAATCCAGCATTTGACATCTTCACTTAGCCAGCCACGGAAAGATGTGGGAGAGCTGTCTGAGAGATTAATAGGCGGTGAAAACTCTCTGACCTGCTGCCTTCTGTTCTTATGTTACAGAAGGAGAAGAAGGAGGGGAAGAAAGACAAGGACGGCGATAAAGAGGATGAAGACTCAGGTAGAGATGATGAAGACGACAAGTGATAAATCAACATACGGCGGCGGTTGGCAAACACTGTACAACGCAGTCACTATTAAACCAGGATATCTCTGTTTAAAAAATGTTTATATGCCAGGATTGTGATATGAAAAGTTTAATTTCACAAATCTCATTACAAGAGGTAAATATTTTAGCTACATCCAATCCCATCAAAATATTATTGCTTTTTCTACCTACTCCCTAACCAATAGTATTGAAATTCAGTCCAACTGCAGTAACTGGGGAGCAAGTGAACCGTTTTTTAAAGTTTTAATTGTTCATGAGATTTTGATATGCAATATACTAAATAAAAAAAAAAAAAAATCCTCTTAGAAAGCAGCCCTCTGGTTAGGAACCAGATTGTTCTGATATTGTGACCAAGTGAAACAATATTTAAGGATGTTTTTTTTTTTGTCCATCAGGTCCTCCTTGTGGTCCCATCTGCACCAACGAGCGAGTGGACAGTCTCCTGGCGGAGGTCAAGCCTCAGATCCAGACACTGAAGGAGAAGCTCAACACGGTCAGTCTCTTAATTAGTCTCTTAGATTCATTTTATACCAAGAAATGTGGATATTACCGTAACTTATCTAGTGCACAACACATGTAAATAATATGCCTTTGAGTGCATGTGATTTTATGTAGCAAAGACAGAAGAAATAACACTATGACAAACTCGTATATCACACTAGATATTAATACATTCTGATTTCCCTGGCAGGTCTCAATGTGGGTGCAACTCAATATCCCTAAAATTGAAGATGGTAACAACTTTGGAGTGGCTGTACAGGTTGGTACCCGCTGATGATTTGGTGATTCTCTTGTTTCACTTTCTCTCGTGTTGTGAAGTGTCTCCAGTTTTAGATTTAACATCCTTGTTTGTCCAAACAGGAGAAAGTGTTCGAGCTGCTGACCAGCACGCGCACCAAGATCGAGGGGTTCCAAACTCAGATTTCAAAGTAAGAGCCCACGCCAATGCTGCTCATTAAGTGGTAGATTTTGTTTATTTGGATGATAAACAAAAGATGCAGTCACACCAACAAGGTGCATCATCTCTTTCATCAATGCATCTACACCCACACAGGTGTTGCCAGTTATTTTGGATGGTTATAGCAGCTGGGCACAGTCATGCTAGTCATTCGCTGAGATCATCAAACGCCAGAAGCATTTGTCAGCATCATAAATGTGTTAGTTGTTGAGCCCGAAATAGGTGCAACAAAACACAAGTGTCCGGCAGCTGTTCATGGACTGTACACACACACACACAGTCCTGAAAAGGGAACAATTAGTCATAATAACTGAATACACCGTTAGTAAGAGCTACAGGGCCTTTCAGACTTTTCAATATTTGAAAGTTTGACCATTATTTACATCTCATTTCAGGAAAATCGGTGTAATGAGTTTATGCATCAGTGCATTCAGTGTTATATGCAAAAAAAACCTTCATTTTAAAGCAAAACTATGTCACTTTTAAGAAAAGAAATAATACATTCACCCCTCACAAATTAAAAGTTGAATTCATAAGCAATAAAGCACACCGTTGCTCGATTCAATACACTCTGAGGTTTTGGTAGCTTATGGTGGCTAATGTTAGCAGACTTAAGGTAAACATTACTGTGTGACAGTTATGGGAGAGAGCTAAATGCTAAACAGTAGTTTGGCATTGTGCTAAAATGCTAAATTATTGTAACGTAATGAAGTCAGTAAACTAACTCAGTAATGTCTGTTACATAGTAATAATTACCTAAAGTTTGCTATCATTAGCAAATATTAGCCACCTTAAGCAATAAAGCACACTGTTCAATTCAATACACTCAGTGGTTTTGGTATGACGAGTAGCTTATGGTGGCTAATGTTAGCAAACTTAAGGTAAATATTACTGTGTAACAGACATTACAGTTAGTCTGACTTCATTACGTTACAATAACATTTTAGCTAAATGCCAAACTCAACAGTAGTTTAGCATTTAGCTCAACAGTAGTTTAGCATTTAGCATTCTCCCATAACTCGCTCGTGGCCACAGCTGATCAGCAAAAGCTATGGTCTCGCTTTATCAAAATTGGACTGGGGGTTTCTTGGATATCACAATTACAACAGAAATTTGGGCACTCACTGATATTAAAGATAATTATGCAGTAATATATCATGTTTATGACTGTTATAAATGAACAAAAGTAACTTGTCTTTCTCCTGTTTGTTAGATATTACAGCGAGAGAGGCGATGCTGTGGCCAAAGCCTCCAAACAAAACCACGTGGTCAGTATCTCATGTTGTCACAAAGTAATACACATGTATGTGTGTTTCTGTGTATTAATGGTCACACACTCAGTGATAGAATAAATTGAGATAAAAGACATGAATGTCCATTGTGTGCCACCTTCACCCTGTATGCTCTATTTGTGTGTAAAATAATGACTTGTTATGATAATCATGTTGCGTAAATTGGGTACATACTGGATGAACCATGCACTGTATGCTTTTGCATATAAACTCTGTGTGGTGTGTGCTTTCTGCTGCAGGGAGACTACAGACAGCTGGTTCATGAGCTGGACCAGTATCAGTACAATGAGCTCCGCCTTGTGATCCTGGACATCCGCAACACATATGTAAGACACCCACCGCTGTTGTTTACTGTTTGCTTTCTGAAAAGACTGTTTCATATATGAAAAATGGATCAAAATCAAATTGAATAAAGTCTGTGTACATGTATCAAACCTAATCTACCATCTGTTGCAATCACGCACTGTACTTTGAATACAACCACCCACACATCCATAAGATATTCCAGTCGTGTCCCAGCAGCAGCAGGGACGGTGGCTAAATGGAATCCGTTCCTTCTTAATAGGAGGGTAATTAAACTAATTGCTGTGCTTGTGTTAAATTGATTGGCGCTCCATCTCCTATCCATTAATCACTGTTTGTCTCCTTCCTCTGGCTATTGTCCTCCCGTGTTTGATGCTGTTAATGAACAAGGCGGTACAGGTGATGATGAAAGGAGCTGTTTGACACGATTACGGCTCCGGATCTGGGCGTCTCTCTCTCTTTTATTACTGCCTCTGACCTTTCTGTCTCTCTCGCATGCTGTCCATCTTTCTTATATCTTTTCTCGCACCACATTTCCACTGATGATTCCCTCTCTCTTTCTGTATCTCTCTCTCTGCAGGCTGTGCTGTTTGACATCATTAACAAGAACTATGACAAGATTAAGAAGCCCAGAGGAGAAGGCAAGGCTCTCATCTACTGAGACTCCAGCAGCTTTCTAACAAGATACAACTAGTGTAGCATGACACTCAAGTAACAAAACACCCGCTCTGACCAAAAAAAAAATCTTCTTTTTCTTATTCTGCATTCATTTTGGTTCAGATTACAAAATAAAGCAACATGATTCCGATACTTCTGTGTGCTCTTCTCTTGTCTGAATGGGAATTTAAAGCTGTAGTAGTGTTGTCAAGGGTTTTTAGGTGATACACTACACCTAGATTCTCCTCGCAACCCTAATACGAAGCCATTATGACTTTCTAAAACTTGAGCCTGAGCTTTCAAGGTCACAACCACATCCCCAAAACAGAGTTTCACACTACTGAGGTTGTTTGTCGATGTCTGTGGTGGTGAAAAATCCCTCTCCCGGCAAACCAGGACAACCCCAGCTCGGTTTGAGTCTGTACCACCCCTGATAGAGTCCTCGCCATCCCAGGTAGCCCAGAGCTCCACCCAGCTGCTGCGCGGGGAACTTGGGGAAGTGCGCGAGCAAACACAGCAGCAGGAACATCCAAACAGCGAGTAGAACCACACACAGGAGGAAGATGAACCTTAAAGGGGCACCAGGTGACCTCTGCAGAGGTTTTGTTTGAGCCAGGTGAGGACCAAAGACAGACAATTCCTCCGCAAGCAGCAGGCAACACAAGCAGACGATGAGGACGTCCTGGGATACTTCGTAACCTCTCCACAGCATGTTGGCTCTGAGGCAGGAGGCCCTGGTCTGGTCTTCATGCAGGAGCAGCAGGTTCTGTACAGAGGAGGCGGTGCCTTGGACGTCCTGGGCAGGGGTCATAAGTTCATAACAGGTTCCTGTTGCATCCTCCAGCAGGTTCAGGAGACGCTGGCAGCCCCACCAGAGCAACCCCGCGACCCCTATCCGAGAGAGGTGGCGGAGGAGGAGAGAGGGGGAGTGACGGGCGGAGGCGGAGAGGAGAAGGATGAAGGAACCTGTGAAGATGCAGGTCCAACCCCATGTGGACTTAAGGAACTTCCTGCAAGAGAGCAGAAATTAGCGTTTCTTGAAATGTTACTGTATAAATCGTCAAAAAACGATACAATAATGCAATAAAAAATAGCCCCACCCAGTCAAATCCATTGGTACTTTACAAGGTCGACACTTCAAATAGTTCAACTTCCTTTTGAATCCGCTCAAACTTGTTCTACCAAAGTATGCATGATGGTTCCGCTAATGGCTTCACACATCATGAGGTACATAAGATCAAAATAACCTCACAAAAAAGCCTCACGGGCATTCGGTTCATGTATTAACTGGTAATAACTTACTCCTGTACTGTAAAATGTGCGGTTGGATAGGTACCAATAAACATACTATTAATATTGTGTAACTTTAACTGAACAGTGGCCGCATTTGTGACACTGTCAGTATAATTGGTAAATCATGGTGTAAGTGTTGCATAAGTAGAGAGGAGTCAGTCAAAGTTAGCTAACATTTATGGAGTTATAGGAGTGACATAAAAAGAATAAATCTATGAAGAATAAGAAAATAAATGTGGAAATATAAAGATAAATAAAAAAATATAAAAGAATAATTTTTGGCATTTTCATATCTTTGTTCATCTATTTCTGTATACATGTTTTTCTATATTTTTAAAAATATATGTATTTTTTGCATATAAATTACTGAAATAAATAAATGTGAAAAATAAATGAAAATACTTAGAATTATTCTTTTATATTTTAGTTATTTACCTTTATATTTCCAAATGATTTATCTACTTATCTTTCTTTTATTTATTTCTCTTGATATTCACACTTTTTTAAAATAAAAAAATACAAAAAAATATATATTAATTCTCGTAATTGTTTACATTTATTGTATGTTTGGATTAATAAAATAAATTCTTCTTCCTCTCTTCTTAATAATGTCATGATTGGCAATGACTTGATTCATGTAGTAATGTCATATAGCCTAGCCCATATTCAGCCATGCAACACATTAATGACTATACCTACTTAACTATATTTGGTGTGAAAGTGCAGTTTTAAATTCTAACTCTTAAATTGAACTGTTCTTCAATGTGCCAGGTGAGTTTAATGACCTGTGGGCTCGTTGTGACAGCCATTGACAGCCTTTAAAGGAGCATGCAGATCCAATTGAAAATCATGCAGCCACTTTATTCATTTCCAACAATAGCAACTAGTTATTTCCATTTAAAAGCAAAAACACAAGCATACCTGTACAGGTAGTTGTTGCTGTTGGCGAAGATGCTGTACTTTGACACCCAGAAACTCAGCACAGGACCAAAGAGAACCAGAGCAGACAGCATCAGGTGGAAATGTCGTCTGACCAGGTCGCTTCCTAAAATCCTGGCCAGTATGTTTGTTACAAACACCAGAGCGGCGTTCAGCAGTCTGACGATGAACTTTCCTAGCAGAATCACATCTGCAGCCATCTTGTGTAACTTCTCCAAGTTGATCTCTGGTGAGAAGAAGCCATTTGAGGAGTTCTCAGTCTTTACATCCATGTTTCTCTGCTCCGTTTGCCTTCTTCTTGATGATACCTTTTGTGGTTTTAGATTCAATTTTGACAGTGTTTTCCTCTTCTTCTTCTCTCTTTGTGTCCAATTAAGAGCCCTGTGGTGGAGTCTGCCTCACTTTATTTTGACTTTGAAAGGCACAGCAGTTCTACTTTGGGGTGCCTTTCTACTTTATCACTGTCAGGAGAGCAGGAGAGCACATGGTTTATAAAAATACAATCCCTCTCTCCCCTTTACCCTCTGAAGCCCTCCCCCCTCCACAACACAGACATGGTAACGCCTGCTGCTGTAACTGACCCCGTTATTCTCAAAACAATGACCCAACGCTTTGTGAATTTGATCCCATCAGATGGCAACAAATGATAAGAAAAACTTCAAAATAAAACCCTAAATTTTGCAAGATGGCTTAAAACAACTACTTTGCAATCACACTGGAATAACATTTGCATTTAGCATCAAAAAACCTGCGTAAAGAATCATTCTGGCTCAAAATGGATCGTTTGGCTTCCTCTTTAAGGTTCTCCTTTAGTCTCTCCATTCTTAGAATCAGCTGTCGGAGCCAAAACTAATTTAAGTTATAAACTGTTGGCAGTCTGCATTTGGCGCCACGAACAGCTGCGTTTCTCACAGTGCTTTCAGTCTTCTTTATTTCCAGGCCCAGTCCCCAGGCCTGAGCCTCTTAAACCTCTTCAACTCCCAGAGCCAAATTGAGTAAATTTATCCCTTTCCGAGGGATTTATGCTCAATAAAAACATACTCGAACTGTTTTCACAAGCCAGGACATCCAGTCCCACTACTATATATAGAGTCCAAATCCATACCAGTACTGCTGGAGTCCATATGTGAAAAGTTGTGTGCTAAAAACATAATAATATGGAAGGGATTGACATCTTCTGTTACTTTCTTCTATTTGCCTTTTCAGTAATTCAAGTATTTCTGTGGCCTCCTCTTCCTGATAAGTGATCTTAAGACCTTTTCCTTTGATTGAAACTGTAGCTGAGATGATACATTATTACCACCACTGAGTTGGTGTATTAAGTATTGTATTAAATAGGAACACTGAAGTGTAAATGAACCCGGACATGCCAAAGAATCTCTTGTCTAATTTTAGACCACTTAACTGCACTTAGCTGTCATCACAACGACCTTCAGGCGACTCTGCCGTGGTTCCTGTAGCAGCTAATTGTCAGTTGTCTTTTATGTTTTACTGGCAAAAGAAACTTTTCACGTGATGTTTAGTTCAGTGTGACGAAATATTAGTTAAGTGCAAATGGAAACTGATCTCCCTTTAGTTCAACAGGATATGAAAATGCTGCATTTTCTCAGTGCCTCACTTTTGCAGGTTTAAAGGGGAACTACACACATTTTCAAAAATTCATACATGTTATTCCCATGGTCTAAAACAGTCCAAAAAATATTAGTAAACATGAACAACTCTCTCCCAAATCAAAAACTAGAGCGCTAAAACTCAAACTTGTGATGTCATAGGGTATAAAGTCTGAAGCTGCTCCATAGACAGTGAATGGGAGATTGATTTTGTGGACCCACAGAATGTTTGTTTTCTTTTTTATACCTAAAAAGAAATAAGAAAGATAAGCTTTGTCCAAAATCAGATACTATGTACTACATACCCAACTTGTGTACTATCATTCAACATACTTTTGTATTAATAAACAATAGTATGCATCTTTTCAGATGCACTGTGCCGTAATTTACGTCGTCACTTCCTGAGAGCCTGCTTGCCTGTTAGAGACGTGTAACCATGGTAACCCGTGCCAACCTCATGTAACCAAAACGACTGTTTGTGAGAATCAAAGTCTGAATTAAATTTAAAATATATATTACGCCTAATAAGTGAATTCTTGTACTTACAGTTGAATTGAAGCATTATTGATGTTACAGAGCTATCCGTCACCGTCTGTTATGAACGTTGTCGTCACTACCGCATTGCATTGTGGGATATTTATACGCCCGTAGTGTCCAGCGTTGCATACTGTAATATTTTACCGGAAAGAGTTTCAAATTCGCGTACTATTGGTTTCATACTAAGGTTTCAGACACACTAAAAATATCACACACTGTTCTAGTGAACTTAATAGCTTGTTAGTGTGGAATTTCGGACGCAACCAAAATGTTCCCATATATTCAGAACGTTCCCCCGGGTGCTCTCAGTGTCATCGAGAACATCTTTCTCATTCATTGTCTGTGGACTTTATACCCTATGACATCACAAATTTGAGTTTTAACACTCTAGTTTTTGGATTTGTGAGAGTTATTCATGTTTACTAATATATTTTGGACTGTCTAAGACCATAGGAATAACATGTATGAATTTTGAAAATGAGTGTAGTTCCCCTTTAAACCCTGATAGAGCACATGTAAAACTAAAAAAGTAATTTCTTCTCAAAAACAACAGCAAATACTCAGTAAAAAGCTTTAGTTCGTGGCGATACACTGAAAGAAAGGTTTTATTGTTACTGTAAAACAACGGTCTTAGAGTGAAATATGGGCTTTGATATAAACACCTGAAAATTGCATATACAGATCAGTGTGTGAGTTTTGATCCGCGCACACATCCCCAGTCCCTTCACCGAGTCCCAACATGTTAACACACACATTCAAATCTTTTAAATGGATCACAGGTTTATATTGGCCAACAAATTCATTTCTTTTATCGACTCAGGGCTCGCATTTACAGAGCTAAATGCTGACCCAGGATCAATAATAAGACCTCTGTGTCTTGAGTCTTGTTAGACTTGAAGCGATCTAAAGAGGTTTTAACATAAAATCATTGCGAGTTTGACATTAAAATGACGTGACTCTGTAAACTGAGTGCTTTTGGGGCGTCTTGGTCAGCTCGGTATGCTGGAAATGTCCGACATAGGAAGTTTTTGGGAGTGGTGGACCAACGGTAAAATCAGGAAAGTTACGCTTGCCAGGTTTAGGAGTCGTGATTTAGGGCAATTGGTAAATAACGTACTGGATTATTATAATATAATCAGTCTTTAAATGTGGACTTTGAACGTGAGGGCCCCCTCGAATAGGACACAGCTCGTGTTACTCATAACAGCAAGGTCAAAAGTCCAAATCAGCACACCGACAACTATCTAAATACACTCCCTGAATGCACATACCTTTAAAATACTATACATTTATACAGAATTATCATCGTCAGTTTCTCCCTGCAATATCCAACATTGATTTTTATAGAACTAACTTACCATTAAATTTCAAGAGCTCATTAAGTAAGTGCGGTGCTTAGCGCTTCGAGCTTCAGCACGTTTGCGTGAAGTGTTTCAGGCCTTTGTGCCTGACAGTGAGGCAAAAACAAAAAGAAAAAACAGAAGTATGCCGTCCCACCAACGCGAGGCTATAATGCCTTCCAAACGAACACTTCACAACCACGCTATAACTGTAATCATTAATATCCAGCATTGAATTTAAAAAAGATATTGAAGTCTCTCCCGGTCCTTCTGAGCGTATTGCCTTCCTGCGTTAGGGCCAGCCTCGCCCCTTCTGTGGTGATGTCACTTCCTCCGACATCTTTTTCCTTTGTCTCTCTTCTTCTGTCGCTGTCTAAAGGTCTTTCTCCTGTTGTGAGACTCTCTCCCGCTCTCTCTCCTCCTCTAGCGGATGGGTCTGTCTGTGCTCCCACATTCGCACCGCTCCGTCCCACTGTGGAGAAACAAAAAGGAGGATGAGGAGAGGATCAGAGCTAAAATGCCCTGATGTTTTTACTGTTTGCACCTGCTACTGGCTTCCCATAGTAGTTTTTCTGTGACTTCTCTTAACTGAAGTTAGACTTTCCCACTTACTTAAAATAGTTACTTCGATTAATTAAAAAAACACTTTGCTTGGGGTAGAACCTCGCTAACTTCCTGGCTGAAAATGCTTTCTCATTTGTCATTTTTGTACTTTCATTCAATTAAAATCATCAACAAAATTAATTAAGTAGTGGATGAACTTTTCAAATAGTGCATTTGCATGTGAATTTACTAAAATATTCAAGGTGGCGGGAGCATCTCAGTACACCGTGCCAACTTGATTGCAGTTTCGACAACAACTTATTTCGTGCCGCAGTACAGGGCGACAACATTAGGATTACGGCTTTAAAGTTTTTTTTCCAGCTATGAGTAAATAGTAGAGAAACTGCTAAAAAGTGCAATTTAATGCAATGTACATTAGAAACAAGATATAAAATACGCTCATATATTTCTGTAAATGATCCATTTGATTCTCTGTTATTACCAGAACACATAACAAATTCTCTTAATTCCCCTCAATAAAAATCTTTTTACATTTTTAATGATCACACGCTTATACAGAGTTTGCATTAACAGCACTCACGGAACTGCTGACGATGTTGTCCTCGTACGGGTGCCAACTGACGTCCCTCACGCACGCGTCATGGCCCGACAGTCTTGAGACCACGCCGCCGGTCAGGACGTCATAAACTGGACAGACACACACAAAGAATTCAACACATTTAGCTACTTGTAGTCATGTACTGTATATCAGGTCCCTTTAAAGCTGCAGTTGGTAACTTTGAGCAAATATGAAAAAAAGTTATTTTTATCAAACGGTCACTATATCCTGACAGTAGTGCATGAGACAGGTAATCTGTGGAAAGATCATGATCCCCTGTGTCCTCCTAGTGCTTAAAAATGGCGTTTGCAAGATTTCACTGCTTCCGAACGAAAACAACCAATCAGAGCCGAGTCTCTACAGCAGCTGTCAATCACTGCTCGCTAAACTCCGATCAAACGGTCAAACTAGGCAGCGCTGATCAAATATGACACAATATTCTGTTACTGTAATGCCTATTTCTCGCCTTAAATGTTTTCAGAAACATCTTGTAGTGTACTGTTTAGCTGTAAAGTGAGAAAGTTTGTGAATCGGCAGCCATGTTGAAAACGATCGAGCCAAAACCAAGCGCCGCCTATCGTCTGGAGCAAACTTTCTCATTGACCGTTTTATAAAAACAACTTTTTTTTTTATCATATTTCAAAGTTACCAACTGCAGCTTTAATTGGTGTCATACACATCAAAACTGCATTGATTTTCCATGTAAAAATAACTACACAAAGAGTTGGACTGGGTTCATTGGTTGGCTGACACATTACAACGCAGTTATGAGACCGACACCCTGGGTGGAAGACACAAAATAACCCGAGTACACATCGCAAAGGCACGTGGTGAGACTCACTGATGATTTTGCCCGTGGAGCAGCCAGAGTAGATGAACCTCTGTCCAGTGGTGAACTCTGGAGAGAAACGGCAGCGGATGAGGGTGTGCAGGACGCCGTGACCACGGTAGGTCATCACCGAGGTGTCGCCTGACAGCTTGTGTTTCTTCAGGGCTGAAAGAGACACGTACTGTTTCAGAAGTCTTAATTTACCTCCCGTTATTTTGGTACTAAGACATACATTGTTCATTTACATCCTAAACATCTGTAATCAGGTGAAAAAAGTGGGTAAACTAGAACTTCTTTTAAAAAATGTCCTTTCCCTCTCTGCTCCATACTCATTATTCAAGCTCCTATCCTTCACCTTTCCTCTACACCTCCCCTCCTCAATGGTAATCACTCATTTCTCTATGCAGTGGTTTTAATACCGTCATATCCCCTTACCCTCACACCCACGTTTCACCTCTCTGTCATTTGCCTCTCTCCCTTCTTTTATAACGTCATTTCATCTTTATATCCTCCTCCTTTTGTCCTCTAACTTCCCTTTTCCTCTCCTCCCTCCTGAATCATTCACTACCAGTGGCTCCTTCTCTCCTCCTCCCGGTCTCCTCCCTCACCTCTCTGGGGAACCTGCTGCCAGCGGTAATCCCAGTTTTGTTGGGCGACGGCCTGGCGGGAAGCTGCCAACCCCTCTTTGGGCGAGAACTTTCTGACGTCCCAGAGCTTGATGGACTGGTCCTTCGAGTTGCTGATCAGATAGCGGGCGTCACCCTGGTGCAGTCATGACACAGACGAGGAAAACACACCTCAGGGTTAGACCAACATGCTGGACTAAAGCCACATTACACTGGGCTAACATTAGCATTTAATTAACCAACTTCCAACCAATCATCAGTCAAATCCAACTACCCATGAGGCTTTGGGGAACTTGTCATTGACAGATTGCTAAAATACCAGCAGCATTCCTCTCCTCGCCGCCCCCCCACCTTGCTGTGGATGAAGGTGATGCCGTCTCGGTGGCCGGCCAGCTGTCCGACAGGCTGCGGTCTGTCCTCCCGCAGCGTCCGTCTGTCCCACACCTTGCACAGCGCGTCGTCGCTGCCAGAGAAGAGCAGCTGGGACGAGCTGTCGGCGAACGCCACCGCATTCACGTCGTCCTCGTGGGCATCAATCTGACGAGCGGACACGCGAAAGAAAGAGAGTCAGTGTTTCTGTGCGGAGTGTGTGTGTGCGAGCCAGGGAGCATGTGTGATTTCCTTTGTGAGAGACGGTGTGTAATGTACACGCTCGTGTGAAAGTGTTTTTGTCTGTGTGTACGTCAAAGTCGTGACGGACATAAACGTTTTCTAGAACTGATCCAGTATATTTCCCGTCTGACTTAATGGCAGATTCTGCAAGATTGAAGGACACTGAGGCTCTGACAAATTACATTATCAGAACAGTTCTCTGCAGCAGATGAGCAGGGAAGTGCGACAAAAAAAGCTTTGGAAGTGTGGCTACACAACTGAGCTACTGCATACCTTTATCAGAGCTTTTGTGACACGCATGTCAGTCCAACTACAGGATGACAGACACTCTGCCATTACAGCCATACAAGTAAAAGCTAAAAAATGCACAGCCATAAGTGTAGATGAGGCTGAGCCTTGGATCCATTATCCAATAGATTAGGAATCCTGTTCAAGCAATAATCCAGTGACAATTGTTCACCCATTCTGCTGGAAGATGCACGGAGAACCGTTTTAAAATAGAGCATTTGTTGGGGACTATTTTTCACCCACTAATTTGGTGCTCTAGTGACTATTTACAGCAGCAGAACGGTGTATGTGGGATCAACTCAGGATAAACTACAGTGCAATTGTCTATTGTAATAAAGGAACATGTCACTCATTCTACAGGTGTGGCTCATTGGTGTGTTTTTAGCTGTTTTAACAGCGCTCTATGGCACAGAAGTCCTAAAACCAGGAAACGAGTTAGCATTTTATCACTTCTGGTTCCCCTCATCTGGAAGTCAATGGGTTTTTTGAATGGGTTTTTAGTTAGATGCCTGACACAAGCTTAAGAGATTTTATTGCTTTGTTCTACGATATAAAATACATCAATACATATCCCACTTGTGAATTTTGAAGCCTTTATGTCTTAAAAAAGGCGGTTGCAAACAAGTGGCTAAATGAGACTACTAAATGTCATCTTTACAGCCTTGTTTTGTATACTCACATTCATGCAGCCGTAATGTAGTTCGTTTATAGCCTATAACGTTAGCTTTTTACTTCTGCATTCACACTCGTGGTGTTCATTATCTTGCTGAACAAAACGTGTAAGTATCGTAAATGTTTGTTTGCCACAGAGCTTATTTTCTGCAGTAATCCAAAACCCAATGGAGAAATCCCATTTTGCTAACTTCCTGGTTGGCCTCAAGGAGGGTGGAAAGAGGAGACGTCACGCGTCATATCTTTGGGGTATAACACATGCGCGGTAAAAATCTGGTCTGCACTTGCCTAAATCGAAATGCACAACCACAGCTCCAGTTATACTGTGCATGTGTTATACCCCATATCCCAAGACCCGTGTCCGCCCGTGTCCCAGCCTCTTTCAATAGGCCTTGGTTGGCCTACAAAAATATGTCATCCCTGGAGAATTCTATATCTGGCCACAGGTAATACATTTGTTAACAATAAGAATAATAAAGACCACCACCAGACTTATCCTTTAGGTGACAAAATTGGCAAAAGGAACAAGTTCAGAGATCAAGCGCAGACACACTGACGCAGAGGTAATAAGAGGGACAGAATGAGAAAGAGCATGAGACAGTGGTGAAGCAGATGGTAGAGGCCAGCTACTGACTTCTACGCAGAGGGGGGTTGTGGGAGGAGGAGGAAGAGGAGGGAGGAGGGTTTAACCCCCCCTGTCCCACTGCAGGGTGGAGCTGGACACTTTCAGGTTTCGCTAATGTCCGGCTCACCTTGATCGCAAGATGAGGCACAAACAGAGAGAGGTGGACGTGACTAAGAAGCAGGTGCACAAGCAAAACACAGAAACACTAACCTTCAGTGTTCGTTTATTCTGCTCAAGATCAAAAACGTAAAGGCAGCCGTCGTTTGCTCTGAAAGAAGAGAAAAAAGAGAGAGACTGAACACATTCTAATCGAGGGATTAAATGCGTCTGATCTCGCTGGTCTGCTTTATATTAAATAAAAGGTGTTTTAGCTTTATAATTTAAGTATCCACATCCTATAGGGACTGAATTTCTGAAAGAAACTTCCGTCCTGGTTACAACTCTGTCGGTCGCTGCCTTGAAACATAAAAGCAAACTGTACTCACCCTCCCAGGATCTCGTTGCCATCTGTGGACGCAGCCAGTGAGAACACACAGAACCTCCTCTCATCTGGACTACAAAGCACACACACAAACACACAAGCAGGTTGCAGCAGTAGCACCATTATTGAATCACAGCTATACTGTCTACTGTCAGCATCCCAAACCAAAAAAAGCTTGATGAGGGCACGCATCACCTCTTACAACAATGCTATTGTTAGGAGTGCTGTGAGTTTAATGGTGGTGCTTTGTTGAAATAATGAAGTCTACAGTTAACAAAGTAACACACACACACACACAGAGCGAGAGGATGGATGTTGAGGTGACACGTTCTGACAGCATCATTCATCCAGGTGGTAATGAAGGGAGAGGAGGGCCGGCTGGTAGGGAATGATAGATTACCTGCTCCGTAATGTTTTAAGTTACTATGAGGGAAACACTAACTTGAGGTCCAGGGCGGTGTGGTTTTCGCTGTCTCCATCTATACTGCACAAATGAACTGTGAGAAAGACACACACAGATAGAGAACATATGAATAAAACAACATATAGGAGCTATCTCTTATGTATATTTAGGACAATTACGTATCCAATTTGTAGGTAGGAACTTTCAAAAAGAAATGAGAATATTCGGTTCAGTCGCACCAACTAGATGATCAGATTTTTATTAACTGACCATTAACCTTTTAAAATCTTTTGCAGCATCAGTAAAAATTTGAATATGGATAACATGGATGGATCTTGGGGGATCATTAGCTGCGCCTCTTGTAAACAAAACGCTACAATATATTAGCATCGGCTGATTGTATCTTACAAGTTCGTTAGCCTTACTGTAGTCAGACCAGCTGGAGTAGAGCACATTTTGTGCGTCGGGGGTGAAGCAGACGTCCAGCACACTCCAGCCCACGTCGCGAGCCTTCACTGTTCGCCGTAGGTGAAAGCGCCCCCTGGTGGTGTCGTACAAGCGGATGTTCTGGTCTGAGGCGAGCAAACGGAAAAAAAAAAGATATATTATAATCAAATAATGGGTGGCTGTTATCACATGACGCATCTGGGTGAGGCCCGTTGTCCCTCGCCTGTATTGTTTGCTTATAAAAGAGAAAATAAATCCATAATATGCATCAATATATGTTAAAGAGGACCTATCATGCTCACTTTCAGGTGCACACTTGTATTTTGGTTTTCTACTAGAACATGTTTACATGCTTTAATGTTCAAAAAACGCTTTAGTTTTCTCACACTGGCTGTGCTGCAGCACCTCTTTTCACCCTCTGTCTGAAACGCTCTGTTTGAGCTCCTGCAGCCCCTCCTCCCTCTCCTGAAAAGCCCAGTCTGCTCTGATTGGTCAGCTGGCCCACTCTGTTGTGATTGGGCAACCGAACCAAACTCTTCGGACTCCGCTCCAGCTCCGCTCTAACTAGCTTTGTTTGAGGGCGTGCCTAACTAGCCGCTAGGCGGGTATTATGCAAATGTGTTACTTGGTCACATCACCATGTTACGGAAGAAAAGGCGGGACTTCAAACGAGGCGTTTCAGGCAGTAAACTCCCTTTGACGTGGACTTTGGCCTTGAAACTTTGCAGACCTTTTACATGCACTAAAACCTATAGAACACACTAAAGAAAAGGGGAAAAGCACAATAGGTCCTCTTTAAAAAAGGAATTCAAAAGTCAATAATACTTGTCTGTCAGTGACCACATTCTGTATATAATGACACTACATGAACGGCCCTGATGATTTGGTGGTCTACGCAATTTTAAACAAACACTAGGAGTCATTATCAGATCTGATTCAGTTCCTCTGGGTTCTCATGTTGGATCTCGGGTTATTTACCTTGGCAGGCGGAGAGGAACATGTTGCCATCCTCGCTGTACACTCCACAGAAGGCTTTCTGCTGGTACGTATCCTTGTGGGATACATAGTTGGGCAGAAAACTGTGAAGGAACAAGGGGTCAATATCATTTGACAGACAACAGCACGAGTCCTCTCGTAAACATCACGTCTAGTGTATTGAAGATTTTCACCAAATATATACAGCAATCAGTCACAAATCATGCTTAATCAAGATTTTTTTTTTTAATTTGTCACTTTTCTGAACGAATTGATTTTTATTCTTTCTCTGTGTCACCTTCTGGTAATTTTTTGAGGGATATTGGAAACATGTACAATTTAAACAACACTTACTGTGTGCGGATACGACTGCACTCCCCATGAGAAAAACTGGAGCCTCTACATCTGCCTTGTTCCCTCTAAAAAAACATCAGCAAAGAAAACTGGTCAACATTGATTGGGAATTAAACTGGCTGACACAAGCCAGTGACTAAAATCATTTTAATATCTGGACAAACTGGGTTGAAAATAAAATACATTAAAGTAGAGCTCTTAATTATTTCACAAATCTGTGGATGAAAAAGATGAAAACTAATCATCATCGTCTTACTACATTCTTAGTTCTCGAAATTTGAGAATAGCACTCTAGTCTAACGCTGCTTTCAGGTTGTATCTCTGCGGTCTGACCTCTGTCAGCATGTGGGTGAAACTGTGTCGGCCTTTCAGGGTCGTGCAGCCGGTGGCCAGCAGGATCTGAGTTCGGATCTCACTTCGGTCCACCTCATTTGTGTCGGGTTGGGAGTCCACTAGGAAGATAACACAAAACAAAACAGATCTTGGTATTAATGGTGCCTTCAAATGGGCTCCTTTTTTTACCGTGTTCATGAGATGAGTCCATATGAACGCCACCCTCTTGTGGTATTCACAACCTCATAAGTGGAAAGTTTCTGAAAGCTCCGAGTTCACGACTTGTGACGTGTTTGTTGACGTTGTCCGAAATGGCGGAGGCCATGGAAGTAAATTTTTCGGTGCATAATAAGTTAATACATTGTCATTTTAGTCGTATATTGTTATTCTTCGTACATTTTATAATATGTCTGAGGAAAATGTTGATATTCCAAATGGCTGACTGTCATTATGCCTTTGCATTTACTGCATTATGTTACCCACTTGCTAGCTTGCTAAATTGTTAGCCTCTGTGGTTTCTAGAAGCCGACAGTAACGTTAATATTATTGTTGCTTAGCAGCGGCGTTCTTCACGACTTAACCACTTGAACGCCAAGCATATCGTATACACGACTTCCCATGTTGTTAACACAAGCTCTCAAACTTTTAGAACTTGCTACATACGGTATATTCTGTATATTTATGGGAACAGACTGCTGAACTTCTCTACAACTGTCACGTTGTAATATTTAAATTACCATTTTACAAACTATACACAAACAAACGATACTGAGGAGGAGAGGTGGAAAGTAGAAATGACAAAGACTTGAAGAAACACGGGACTCACTTCTCACTAGCCAAGTAAAATTATGAGTTGTAAATTGAGATTTAAAAACTTTAAAAGATGATTTGATTTGTACATGCTTACTTCATTTTATACTACCTACTTAATTTCCTCTAACACTAATAACATGTATTTTGGATCTTACTGAATAAAAAGACAATAGCATTACTCTACCATGATTTAGATCTTTAATCGGAAGACACTGACACATGACTGGCGTGGATTCATCCTGTTTCTGCTATTCTGGGTATTGAGTGGATTCCAGCTACACAGAATACAAACAGCCAGAAGCACACTGTCCCAAAACACTGTTAAAAGTAAATGTTTTTGTTTTAACAGACTGTCATAATCTTTCCAATGGATATGGCTGCTGAAACTGTTTGTTTTAGAAGACGAGTAAGCAAGATACAATTTATCTTTCTACCCATATGCCTGGAAAGTGAACAGTGTCAGCAGGAGGGCTGTTAAAGTTTGCCAAAATTGACGTTCAAATATTTGTTCTACGAAACACATAGGTTCAAACTATTCGAATATCTATTCAACCCACCCCTTTGCTAAATATAATGAAAAACATTGCGAAAAAACAACAACCGACAAATGTACTCAGCCAATCGCCTATTGCCGATATATTCATCCAACACCTAAATAAGGTGGCAGCTGGCTGGAGATCGCCTGAAAGTCATTTCCAGTAAATATCACAATATAAAACGTGCGTTTTCTGTATAAAAAGTACAAACATCGGAAGATAGTAAGTATTCACCCATCTTTTAAGTGGTTACGTCTCCAGTCTGATCTTGAGCGCACAGCCGATAGCTACGTGGTTTGTTTACATGACGTAACATAACACTGGCTGTTAGGACACAGTGTCTCTCTCTACGGCCGAGTTGTCTCCGTCATTACGGTTGTTGTTGTTGTTACATTTCATTTTCAATTAATGAAAGTGATGTTGTGTGACTCCCGTCATGCGGCGCACTCGGTACCCGCCACGGTAGTGCTGCTTTTTTTCCACAATCGAATGCTAATTTTCATATTCGAATATCTGTTTTTTTTTTAATATTTGAATATATATTTGAATTTAGGATAGTCATTAACAGCAGGAGGTTACCTGGTGGATTGTAGCGGTCACCCAGCCGACCCTCCCAGGCTCCGTCGCTGTCCTCATCCGAGTCAGAGTATGACTGGACCAGCTGCAGCCCGGTGGCTCCGCTGCCATGGACCAGTCGCACCTGGCCCCTGCACACACAAAAACACCACATCAGTTCAACAACCAATCAATCCAAACGGTGAGACATGATCAAATGAAATCTACAGCGACTGTACTGTGAGTAAAGCTATAGTCTTGTAATGTTTTTTTTTTTTTCCACTGAGCAGCAGCTCCACTGTAACAGATGGGGGGATCAGTAGCTCGCTCCAGGCAGGGTAGTTTAATGCTTACTGAAGTGAGAAGCGAGAATGCTACTTATTCATTTCAACTCCTCCAGATCCTGGTACTTTCTAGTTCTGGCGCCTCTGCTGTGTTATTACTAGAGGCCCCTGCCGCTGTCATGGATCTGTTACAAGTGCTATTTAGAAGTGGTAGTTAACAGAGGAATATTCAAAAATTTCCCAGCCACTTTAACAGCATTTAAATCAAACAGGAATAAGGATGGGAAATTCCCAACCATCTCTCAGCTTTAGCAGCACTGAAATGTAATGTAATGAGGTGTATGCTCTCTTGACAGAGAGGAAATAAACTTTCCCTATGCTTTGTACCATTTGAATAGTGTCTAATAAACTCATAAGATACAAGTCATCTTCATAGCTGTGATGTCACAAGCGTTACTTCTTTTCTATGTAATTGGTCTCATATCTGAAATGATCTACCCTAAAAATCTCAATTAGATATAGGCTAATCAATGTATGATGATATGTACTAGGGGTTTCACAATATACCAGTATTGACAATAACCATGATTTTAAAAATGAAATATTGATATCATGTTAATAATACACATATGATAATATTGTGTAAATAATCCAGCGCCTCTTAAATCATTTTAAATATAAGTTATGGTTACAGACTCTCTCTCCACCTCCCTACACTCGTATTTTGAGTGTAATCCATTTGCCAAAAAACAGACAAAAAGCACAATAAACAAAGTTTAAGATGAATTTGACTGAGCGTTATTAATCATTTTTGTTTTCAAATTTTCTATAGATATCGCGATAATATTGTGAATTCTTTTGGCCACAATAATCGTGTAGTGAAAATCAGATTTTGTAACAACCCTAATCTGTACATTTCAAGAGATTTAAAGTGATTAGTTTTGTATATATATATATATACTGTATACAGTATATATGCTAAGTGACCAGAAAAATAGAAATTCCATTACATTTATGTAAGGTAATTAGGGATGTCCTGAATACCATTTTTTGGGCTTCGAATCTTCAGTGAGAAATATTCAAAGTTATTCGAAGCTTCACAGCACAGCTGTACGATATCCGTCTGAGAATAACTAATAATAATTAATTATGAATATGAATAATGAATAATGTTGTGGGATTATTCCTTATTTCATGGGCTATTTCAGAATTTATACATTATTATTGCATATTTATATATAGGGATGCACCGATCTGACTTTTTCACTCCTGATACCGATAGCGATACCTGGGCTTTGGGTATCGACTGATACCGAGTACTGATCCGATACCAGTGTTTAACTAATAAGCTGTAGGCCTCACTGTGTGGAAGTGACTGGGATCATTATTGTATCAGGCTTGACTTAAACATTGCTCTCCTAACTTTGTAAAACAAAATGTAACCAATAAATACATAGATATAAATTTACTGAATTGTAATTTATTGTTAAAATAATAAATCGTACACCAGACACCTTGTAAAAAAAACTTGAATTACAATTCAAATGTAAACCTGTTAAATGCAGCAACAAATTGGTCAAAACTTAAACAGGAATTAAAATGACAGTATAAAATGTATATGGTATATAAACATATAATTTAATTGAATAGATCGGCCCCATTGTCACGATGTCACGATACCCAATCCAGCTATTTAAATCAGTATCGGCCCGATATCTGATCCGGCATCGGTGCATCCCTAATAAAGAAAGTTAAAGATGAATTTGACTGAATTTCCAAATTTTCTATAGACATCACAATAATATCGTTGTCGTGAATTCTTTTGGGTCACAATAACCGTGTAGTGAAAATCTGATATTGTGACAGCCCTAATCTGTACATTTCAAGAGTTTAAAGTGATGAGTTGGTACATGTTTTGAGTATTGACCCTCACTCAAACTACTATGCTGTGTGACCAGAAAAAATAGAAATTCCTTTACATTTATGTAAGGTAATATACAGCATATTGAGGAGAGGAAAACATGCACATTCTCAAAATTGTTTGTGGTGCTGGGAGTAGATCCCCTCCAATATGTACTTTTTAAAAAAAATGACTTGCTCCCGCACACACTTTTCTCTGCTTTATTAGTCAACGTTTCGGTCAACAAGGACCTT